>BOPM01000219.1:101349-120899 GCA_022179025.1 Porites australiensis
GTACCAAGCATCGATCTAACATTGCTGCTGTGGAAAACAAACAGAAACTCTGTTCTCAAAGGCAAGACAGTAGTCAAAACTCCATGGCAGATATTTCGTCAAGTGTTGCAGATAAACAAGATGGGAAACCAAAGCCAGTCAGGAAACGAAGCAGTTCTCTCAGTGACTTGTGGCAACTCAAACAGTTTCTTGAGGACAACCAGTACGAAAGAATTAAATTACGAAGGGTTAGTTCCATTCCGATGTCGAGCAAATCAGGTGAACAAGAAACACAACTTGAAGACGGTTTGTTAACAACAACGCTATGTTCTACAGAGCTTTAACGCTAGGTCAAAAAGGCGTGGGATTTAGCTGACATCTTGGTTGCTTCTATCAGGTAGCTAATTAGCCTAATATCAATATCAGTCACGGCTAATGCAGAATAAATCGCGTGTCGTCCGATAGTTCTTGAGAGATAATATCTCTATTTTGATTAGAATGTAAGGAAAGGTCCTCTGTAGCACCGTCTTTTTTTAAGACCGACTAGCAGTTATTTACAATAAAAAAAACCTGCTATAAAAGAACTTACAGCACATCCGAGTCTCTTCACTTTGTAAGCACGGTTTACATCCCCCGTTGGCAATGTTCACCCTAGAAGCTATCGATATAATTAAAATGAGCGGTTGTTATGATTACCACGCGGTCTGAGTATACACCAATTTAAAATCCGTATCGCACCAAAGTACTAAATAGAAACCCCGCTAAATGATTTGCTTTATAATATTGCAGCGTCACTAGCTGCTGCGCTGCCTTCATGACTAAAAAATCCACGTTTTCTGTTGTGGATTCCTTCTATCCAGCAACTCATACTTCATCAAATTAATAGCATTAACACTGTGAGGTAACACTCCCTTAACCACACGGAAAACATCAACCCCTTAAATGACAATTTTTACTTCCCATTTTCATATCCGTGCAAGATGCTACGCAGTCTTTATTGATATTATTAACTTCTCAGTAGCTTGTATTAATGAGTGCGGTCGGGCCGGGTGGCAACTTTCAACGATTTGTATCAAAGACTGATGTTACAACTCCGATTGTACTATACTACTGACAGCCGAGCGGAGATCAGCAGAGGAAAACACTGATCAATAGTTTCTGGTTGATTGTCACACTTTAAGATTTCACTCAAAAGCACGACGTTGCACAGAATCACAGAGACCTGTGATACAAAAAAGAAACAATGCACAGGCTTTAAGGGAACTTAGGCAACATTGGTCCAACGGTCCCATAGTGCATTTCGACACAACCATTACTTAATCTCGCGCGAAAACTTAACATGACCAATTTAATTCCAGCCGACGCATCGTCTACAAGCGGTTTAGAGTATCTGCGACACCTACTTCCCTTTCGAAACGGTCGTTCCCATTTTAAATGGTCGATGTCACCATTGGTAACAAAGCCTTTAGCCGATAGGTGTTATCAAGAGCTATTATGGCTCTTAATGTAATATATTTCCTGTATTAAGTTACAATAAGGCAAATAATACGTTTTTGAATAGTCTTAGCAAGAACGGTGTTGAAGCCCAAGACGAATAAAAGTTATGGAAAGTGCTAGGGTCACCTAAATATATTGATGTAACAGTTAAGAGAGACCGTTTGAAATACTAGTTAAATATGTACTTAAACAGTTTTCGAAATTATGGTGGGTCGGTGTGGTAGTGTAGTGGCAAAGGAGAGAGATTAGGATACGAGGTCCAGGTTCGACCCTGGGTCGCGATTTTCTTTCTTTTTAATAGAAACACTCTCAATAACAGGTCAAAAATTTTCTAAGTGTCTTAAAAATGGCAGCGACCGTTTACGAAAGGGAAAACATCCGCGACGAAGGTTACCAATTCAACAGCACACTAGGAAATTCTCCTTTGTACTAACAATGCAGTAAATCTTCTATTTAACGCCCCCTCTATCTAATATGCCCCCCCTACCCCACCCTTTTTAGGGGAAGAAAGTTAATAAGCCTCCCCCTCTTTTTTAAGTACCAAATGAGCTCGAGTTATTCTATTGTCCGACTCGATCCTTTAAAGGCCCTTGTAAGTCATTTTAAATCTTAGCACCCTAATAGATGTCAATACACAAATTTTATCCACTGAGAGCACATTGAGCAACCGCGTCATGGGGAGTTCGCTCGAGCGTTGCTTTGTTGTAGCGGATATTCATGTCCCAATTTTATAAGCATTTTATGGGCTATTGAGGTATTTTCTAGCAAGTTCTTCTAGCAATCTTTTTCTGGGAAACTTTAAGGCCATTCATAGGTGAAAGGTACTTTTCAATCATAGAAATTGGAAACAGTTAACTCATTATTGATAGTAAAATACTGTAATATCTGGGAAACTCCTTAACATTTTGAACTTCGATAAAGTTATGCACTAAGTCTGTGGTGAACCGCAGTGCCAGATCCAGACCTTGAGAGAAGGGGGGCGGTCATCAAGACCCTTAGATAAGGGGGGGCTGGTCCCCCCAAGAAGTTTTTTCGGGCCTTCGAGCCTCAGTTTTGTATAAAAATAAGGGGGGGGGACCTGTCCCCTCTCCTGGATCCGCCACTGATCCGTATACAATCAAACCCCTTTACTACGGACACGTAGGGGGCCATACAAAGTGGCCTTATTAACGGGGTGTCCGTATTAAGCGGGTTCAATTTAGAGAAAAATGTAATATCTTTCTTTCCCCAGGGACAAAGCAAACTGTCCGTAATAACTAGGTGTCCGTATCAAGCGGGATTTGACTATATATGCAATGGTTATAATTAATCACCTTAAAAATTATGTACAGTGTGAGACACCGGATGACAAATAATCCATCATTAGAGAAAGCATTCTAATTGAGAACATTTCATACATTTTGAAGGGAGCAAGTTTTCAACATTATATACAGCACACTACACACTGTTTTGGAGGAGCAAGGTTTAGTAGAGTATGTTATAGTAATCAAATATTAGTAGGCGGTCTTCATGTGTGTTGGACGTTTCTAGTTCGATTTCCAGTTGTGACCTCAACTCCTTGTTTCGTCTTATTCTTGTCTGTGTAACTTTATAAGTAGCTTTAAGTGCCCCGGCATGATGATGGGGAGAGGTGGGGCAAAATGAGCGAACTGTCGGCCTTATAGGATTGTCAGCATGGTCAGTCTAACGAGTACTGTTAGGAGTTGCCGACGTAAATAAGGACCTTAGTTTATCTACCTAAATTATGCCTTTACTAACTACAAAAATTGGTAAAACCAAGACACCGAGCTCGAGAAGGCTTCCTATCAATCAAAATCCATACTTCCTTGCTTGATATTATCAGCGTTCTTGTAAAGAAGAATTCATGGATACAACCGCTAAACTTTGGAGCTCAGAGAGCATCATATATTAGATTCGCCTTTATGGTAGTATGGTTATGGATTGCCTTGCAGTAATTTAACTGATAACAGAAGTCAGATAAGACAATTAAAATAAAACTGTTAGTAAGATATTTAGTTAAAAAGAACTTAGAACCGAAGAACTCAGTTTGTCGCTGTCGTGGACATAGAAAGTCTTTACCATGAAAGATTTTTCTTGGGTTTTAGTCAGTATCATCTGGCACCTAATGAAGCAGATGTTCGGATAGTAAATGTATTCGAAATTTGCGTTGACAGAGGGAGTGTAAGCTATATATAAACTTACTTTTTTCAGTATCGGTCTCGCTCATGTTCAGGACGCCTGCCCGGGGGAGGGACTCCGCATATAAAAGGGGTCTCGCTTAGGGGTATAAATTTCGGATTTTGGTCTCGCTTAGGGTGTTCTGGGCAAAACGCCATCATATTTAGCCGTGAAGGTCTCGTTCAGGGTTGCACGTGAAAAAATATAAAAATATGTGTATTGTCTGTGTTTTAACATGGTCTCTTTTAGGGGTCAAAAAAAGTCGTAAAATACAAAGACTACTACGGAGTATTATGCTCTAATTTCATTGATTTCTTTTGTTTATTTCTAACTATTTGGCACTAATTGTTACGTATTGTTTCACGAGTAAACTATAATCACGTTAATGCATTCATGTGTGTTTGAATGAAACGGATGTATCCTGAAAGTGTGTGCTTCAAAAATACTTTCCGACGGAGTTGTACCCGCAAAGCTGTTAACTATAAACTCTGATAGAAAATACTGAGTCATATACGTTCCAAAAAAAAGGTTCCATGTTTTGAAAGAAAGCTCAATGGCTTTACAGTTTGAATGCTATTCCCACCCAACTGCTGAAATTTTTCAGTATTACACTCACGGTTCAGCTCAATAAAGTTTACCACAAAAAATGCTGCTCAATGGTTTTCGGCTTTAACCACAGGCACAGAAAAAGTCTCAACCGACGTTCTGAACATTGTCAATGGACAGCACTGCACAGAGCTTTCGTTTGCATATATTAATCATTCTTTAGGAACGCAAACACAACAGTTGAAATCACCCTAAAGTTTTCGAATAAACTGAACAACAAAAAGATTTACAGGCTGATAGTTTTCTCCCGCAAATATACACTCTGCAGGTCTTGTCAATAAGCCAACAAAACAAAATTCTGCTGCCTTATATTTCCGAAGGACCAAGCCCTTCATCATATGGGATACCCACGAGATACTCGTAGGTGACGGTGTACAGTTTCTGAAAATTCGGGTGATAGGCTAAAAACAAAAATGATCCTACTATATTGGCTATATCACAGACACAAAAGGCAACAGAACGCATTTCGTATGTTATTTCTTCTGTGTGTCTCAGATTCATCAACATGCACATCAAAGTCTTAGCCTAAACACAGGAGTGATATAAACTCGTTCGCGCGTTCGTATCGCAAACTCGGGGCTAAATTGCCCGGCTAAATTGCTGCTCTCAAAAAACCGTGCACCGCAGCTGAAGACGTTATTTCAGTTCTCTGACTCGGGATCGATGTCGTCGGTGATCGCAGTCAGTTACCGTAAAGCAATGTTGCCGCGAATCCCTGTGTTATTGACTGAGCAAGCTCGCTTGACGGTTTCCTGTGCGGCGTCTCTGCCAAAACCATAATAATCAGTTTTTAAAGTTCAGTGGAACAAAACGTCGTGGTCAACAATCCGTCCACAACAGCTGTTTCGTGTAGTCCTTGTGTGATTTCCACGAGCTTCTTGTTTTTAACTCCTGCAAAAGAGTGACATCTGCCTCTCCTCAAATCGGTCACAACCGAGTTGTTTTGAACTAAGTTTAAGCTGTGACCCTCAGCGATGCTTCTTAATCTCTCAGCTTCTCGAACACTCAGCCCTATAAATGATATACTTCGCCGAATACGTTGCGGCTGAAAAGAGTTCAGTATTTCCTTTTCCTCTTTCTCACTTAAACAGTCAACGGCTATGTCTGTATCACTACCTTTCACAACTTTTGAGCTTCCTATTTCACTTGGTTTGAAACTTGGAGCTTCGCAATCTTTGTCACAGTCTCTCATAGCTCGTGATTGCACGCAGCTTATCCCGCGTCCCAATCTGTTAATTGTCTCTGAAAAGCGGTGCTTAAATCCCGTCTTCGTCATCTTACAGGTTTTCAAAGCGTTGTCGTTTTCTTTATATTTGCCGGGTACATTTGCGATGTTTGCTGGACAAGACGCACCTATCAGAAAACAAATGGATAAATGGCAAGCTATTCTGCATACAAATCATCGATTTTGAAAAATTGCGTGAATCAATTAGCTTTACCATAATAATGAGTCGGCACTACATTTGAAAAATTTGAATGCCATCTTTCTCTTTCTCGAACAAAAACAACATCACGCTTTGTCTGTTGTTGGTGATTACTTAATTATTATGGATGTAATTTTGCGCATTGAAGGTGCAAAACTCTCAAGTTATCTTTTTTCCAACACACCAACAAATCTTGCAAAACACGACAACGAAACGCCATTGAGCATCCCATGTACCTCTTACATAAAATCAATTAGCAGACCAATTAAAGATTTATCTTAAGAGTTATATGACCTTGTTATCGCCTAGGGAGCTATAAAAGCAATTCGGCTATAGCGGCGGTAAACAACTTGATTTATATGCATACTAGAGTTAATAGAATCCATATGATCGTAAGCTTTTCTTTGTCGTTCGGCAAGGCGGCAAGTAAGCCGTACAGACTTTGATCGAGTAGTGTTCAAGATGTGCCATTGGCTTGAAGTTGCGGTAACGTTGTAAAGATGGAGTGATTGTTCTGCCGTATTATTGTTTACATGAAGTTTATTGTCTCAAGTCTTGGCCTCTAACCTACGAAGCTTGGCGGTTTTGGTTTTGGTTGGGCACGCAAACTAGCCAAGGCGGGGTAGGTTAGTGAAACCGCGAAGAAAATGGGTCATTGGGGCGCTTCGCCACTCAGTTGAGCGCCCGACGAAGCCTCCATGCTACGAAGGCTACTTGGCCTCTTGCCATTGTCGGGCCTCCCGACTGCCTACTTCCATTTGTTTACAACAAGCGTCGATAAAGATTGGGTTCAATTATTTTGTACTCAGGTCTCACTCGATTTTACACTGAAAAGTGATCTGGGTATGAGGCTAGATTTATATAGGATCATCCAATGATATCTCTCCCCGATTTTTTCGGGACTGTTTGGATGATCCACACCATAGCTGGTTTCATCGATCTTAAGACTAAATCAGACATTTCTGGGAGGAAACGTTGTTTATGAGGGCCAAATTTTTCTCTGTATTGATGTATTAGGCGAAATCTGTTTTCATTTTTAACCAGTAACCGTCAGTGCTTAAAATCACAGCCGCCAAATTTCGTTTTAGCAGAAGACGAAGATTAACGTTATCTCATGCCAAAGCTTCTTAACCCATAAGTGAATTCTACCGAATTGTTGGCTACGTTATGTATTTCTTCACAGCCAAAAGCTTGAAAAAAAGAGACTTGATGTATACATAGGCTCGAATCAACTGGCAAGTCATAACTAGTGAAATGAAGTCCCAATGACCGAAACTCACTTTCTTCCAAATTACAGTTGGAAGTCCTCAGCTTGCCACCATATCAAAGTAGCACTTATACAGTATTGCCGAAGCGAAATCCATATGTGCGCACAAAGCATGCTCCAGGTTGAATATGTAGTATTCTCTTATGAAATTCAGCCAAGAGGTCCCTTACATCAATTAACTCGCACGCCAACTAGCTGCCCTTGGAAAAAATCAAATTTGACGACTATCTAAAATCTTTTTTTTTTTAATTCTGAAAAGGCGCCTAGTTTTCTATCAAGAATATCACTAAACACTATTTCTAGTCCAGACCTATTTTGCGCAAAAGGAAACGCTGAAGCATGTTCCAATTTTTCACCAAAAAAGTGGGCTAGCCTTTTAGGAAAAATCGAATTTGGTGATTATATAAAAAGGGTTGTTCACTACGTAGAACATCTCCAAACAGTAATTTTCTCGATGAATTGTTCCCAAAAAGAAATACCGTCACTCCTCGCTTTACGGATACCTGCTCAACACGGACAGTTTTTTTCTTTGTCCAAAAAAACCCTTGCCTTTTCTCTAACGGACACCCGTTACAGTGGCGGATCTAGAACTTCAGATAAGGGAGGGAGGGGGGGAAGCTGTCATCCAGACCCTGAGATAAGGGGGAGCCCGGTGTCAAAAAAAATTTTCCGGCCCTTCGGACCTCAGTTTCGTGTAAAATAACGGGGGCGGGTCCCCCAGGCCCCTCCCCTGGATCCGCCACTGCCGTTAATGCGAACCGAACGGACATTGCTTCTTGCCCAATCAACAGATTCTCATATAATGCCGGCAACCGCGCTAATTATGCTGACAATTTTTTCCACTGTGTGCTGTAATAACCCTTTTTTTTCTTAAAGGTAACAAAAACCTTCAGCTGACATACTGTCGATGTTCCCAGCGCTATAGTACATAAGATACGATGAATTGTGGACGCCCTTTTAAGACTATTTTGACACTAATTGAGTTATGCGGAGAACGGTTTCTGATTAAGTAATGTACAATGAGCGACATGTCCGAGGCTCTTGAGTCAGTTTGAGTGTTTGCATCATGATAGTTTGTATAGTTGAATAACATGTAGGTGAAGTTTAGAGATGTTCACTTTGAAGATGCTAACAGTTGTATATTTGACGTTAAAAACATGACCCACTTAATACAGACACTTTCTACAGGTCCCGAATTTTGATTAATTTCTTAATTTCTATCTAGAACATAATCAAGCAGTGTCTATTTCTAAACCCCTTTTGCCCAAAAAGAAATAATGAAAAAAGTTTCAATCTTTACCGAAACCATAGGCATTGGGAAAAATCGAATTTGGGGATTATCTAAATCAATATTTTTGAATTCTGAAAAGGTTTGTTTTCTATGAAGAGTGTAAGTTCTGACTTTTGCAAAGCCCCCTTAGCGCGCTTTCCAAAAGTCAGAACTGGCCGGCTAGACCATAGCCGGACCAGACATTTTGGCAATGAAATAGGCTTTTTCCAAGAGGTTTTTTCTGATAAACCATCTTCCTTTGTGCATAATATTTAGGATTTGACTGATCTGCTGGATAGTTACCTTTGACTTGGTTGGCCGGTCATTTCTAACAAATGAAAACCGCCCTAAGCAAGTACTTTCTCTAGACATATTTTGCACAAAACGAAGGACTAAAGAAAGTTCAAGTTTTTGACCAAAATCACGGGCTAACCCCTTGGGAAAATTCGAATTTGGCGATTATTTAAAATCAATAGTTTAAAATTCTAAAAAGACTTGTGTTCTTTATTGAACTTCTCTAAACACTTCATGGAATAATTTTGCCCGAAAAGAAAAATTACAAATTTTGACCAAGATCATGGGCTATTACCCTGTGGAAAAAGTGACTATAACGACAATGAAAGAAGCAGATCTAACAACTTTATTGCTCAAAAAGAGCCAATACACGGAAAAAGAAAAGATGTTTAACGGAGCTGGGGTCTTGAGCCAGATCAGCGGGGCGGAACCGTAAACGACACGAACTGCAGAATGAGGCTCACGCAAGCTCTTGTTAACTTTGGCCAGGAACTGAATAACCTTCCTATAATCGCGGTCGGAGAAAAGGGCCAGAAAATCAGCTATGAAATGCTTTTTAGGCTGGTGCAGGCCCTGGTGTATCTCCTGAAGTGCGAGTGAGTAATAGGTGAATTTCTCATGGTGGGCATTGGAGACACAGATAGTGAGCTCCTCTGCCAACTGCATGGCCTCTTATTATCGAAGTCCAAGCCACTCTTCAAAGCCAAGGCATTGATTTTGCGTAACAGCACCTCAACGGATGGTCTGTTCAGGTCCTCCTATTCTTTTTCCAGGAACCTTGTAAGCAGGACCAGATTGGTTTAGATTGGGTATGATGTTACGATATATACATGGTAAGTTGTGAGTGACTGGGGATTGTGATTTAATGTGATATCCAGAACTAATCTGGCTCTTGCCAAAAGCTTCCTTTTGAGGGTTCGAGAGCCATTGTGGTCTACAACCCAGTAAACGAACTCCCCTACTGAACTTGAAAAAGGTATCTTGAATGTTTTGCGACCTAGTTGTAATTTTGGCCCTCTTCTCTTTAACTCATCATTGGCCCATGTAAGTATGTCATTGAAACAGATCCCATCTAAGAAACAGGAAGTTGGCTTTAAAACGTTGCTGTCGGCCACTCTGCAAAAAAAAAAAGCAACAATAATAATTATAAGCAAACTATATTTTTTAATGATAACTGATATTATAGTCTTTCACTTGGGCCAAAAAAAGGGGTTTTTTGGAAGAAAACAAAATAATTTTTCTACAATTTTATTATTTCTAACTGTTTTAATTGGTTAAGTTTTATGTTTTTCATGAGTAATTCCTACATAATAGACGAGTTTTTGGAGTGCGCATTAAAGAATTTGTCAAACGGACATATCCGCTGTCTTCAGACCGTTTACGGTAATGGTTGCTGTGTTATTATATCGTGCACAGAAATGGCATACGATAGCTGAATATGCTGACAGTGACAATAATTGCCCAGTTGCAAATACGGCCCAGAACGAAAGTCAGTAAGGCCTTGTTATACACCTCGGAAAGAAATTTTTTACTTCTGAATATGAAGAATTCATCAGCCCTAATGTTTTTCTTTGCACTTTTTCTCTGATACTAGCAGTCCAAGACGACGATCATAAAGACCGCCATCATGTAACATAATGTTTGCCGCCATGAGGGCGCCTCTACTCGTTTTATTAAGAGGATATGTTTTCGGCAAAGAGTGCTCTATTCTGCGAATGGAGCTGCTTCTTTCAATCCTTCGTTACTGCAGGTAACGCTGGGCGGCGATATTCATTCGAAACTTGGACTTAAAACCAAGGAAAAACGAAAATCAACAACTAAAATGGATGTAAGAAATCAACAAAGCGAGACCACATCAACTGGACACTTATGCAAAATTCAAACATCCAGATCACTCAAGCAAAACTTTGAGTGACATCGGCGAGAATCCTGAAGGACAGCTGCCCAATAATCGCTCCAGTGATCCACGCAGGACTAATTAATAATTCCTTCCAGCAAACTCAAAGTACCTTCCATGATGCATGGAAATTGGCCGAAGTCCTACCATGTACCTAGAAAGGGAGACCCAGAGGTACCAGCTTATAACAGACCGATTTCGGCTAGTGCCGCTATCTTCTCAATGAATTGCAAAAACAACACTTTTCTAACTTTTTAACAAGAAATAACAAATTCATTCAAGTGGCAACAAGAAACACAATTCTACAGAAACCGCCCTTGTCACTTAGTATCCACTTTGTGACTGTCAGTAATCATGATTGGATATGTCAAAAGCATTTGACTCCTTAAATCACAAGGAGTGGGAACATTATTTTAATCACTTTTTCTAACTTATTTGTAAAAGACCCCATTAATACCCGGGCTGGGGGTGTAGGGGGGTTTACATGTACATTAATTTTATCATTATTCTATGTTCGTTAGCGAGAAGTATGGCTTCTTCCTTTAGAGTTTAACACAACTTAAAAAATTTCTAAACATAACAAAGCAAAGCAACATTATTAATTGAATTTTGATTTAAAAGAAACTTCGTACTTAGGTTGAAATTAAAAATTTAAAGGCTACAATGTTCCAAAAATCTTGTTTGTCATATAGTTTGATTTAAACGACTAAGTGATGATAAAAAAAAAACAATAATGTATTACCTTAGAATTCAGAACATTTGGCATAAATACAACAATTTTATCCCTTAAGAGAGGAAATGTACTGCATTAAAGACAAATTCTGCTTAGTCGACATTGTTTACTTGTTCAATGTTCGGCAATTGAACTCTCATGAACAAATCTTACCTTTCTCTTAGGGCAGGTACATCTTCAGGGCAAGTTGGTAAATGATTTCGTTTAAGTAAATGTCTTTGGGATCGACGTATCTTAATAAATTTCCACGATGTCGTTCTCTGCATTGCACCAGTGTTGTCGGAAGAATGGCTTTGCGATGCCTCAGCAGCAGATTAAAAGTCTTTTAAGAGTTATACTTACTTACAGTGTTACGGTTTTTGTCACGCATGACATCAACGGTAACACATTAACTCAATCTTCCATATCGAAATACAACAAACAGAATAGAAAATCAAAAAGGGTTTCTACGAATAGCATGTTCCTAGGAGGAATGATATTTAATTGCGTCTTAAAAGCTATATAAAGGATATAAAGAGAGACCCAATAAAAGGTATGTACTTATATTATATATGTAAGTCATGTATGTAATGAACTATATGTATTAAAATTACTTACAAGTAAAACAGAGAAACTAAGTACCCTTCTCGCATGACATAACGGTAATACATTAACTCAATATTCAACAGCAAAAAAAACCCATGGGCATCCATTCTCCATCCAAATATTAGTACTAACAAACAGATTAGAAAATCAACAAGTTTTTATACAAATAACACGTTCCTAGGAATGAAGGGTCTCACCGCTTCCATTCGATTTCACAAAATGTCTGTCGAAACGAATTTTACGCCGGTTGTAAGCCAACAACAGATCACCAAGAGGAAGGTGCTAAAACGCTGGAATTTAATAATCGTAATTCAATTGATGATTGCGAACAAATTTGAATCTCAGAACATGATTTAGGGGCCATGATATTTCAAAGATTGTGTGTAATGATGGTTTGATTTAAACGAGTAACACTTAAAAACAAACTATAATATTCTACTAGAGTTAAACACATTCAGTGTAGAAACAACAATTGCATTGCTTATTTTTGCATTAAAGACAATTCTGCTTAGTCGACATTGTTTACTTGTTCCAAAATGAACGCTGTTTTTTCGGAAAATAAACTCATGAACAAACCTTAACTTTTTCTTAGGGCAAATACGTACATCTGCAATGCAAGTCACAACATGCTTTCGTATAAGTAAATGTCTTTGGAATCGACGTAGCTCAATAAATTTCCACGATCGCGTTATCATTGCAGTAGCGTTGTCGTGCAGAATTGTTTTAAGTTGTCTTCAGCAGCAGATTCACCATCACTATAATTTGCTTAGCCTACGAGCAGAGGTTTGTCGCTTGCCTGACTGTAAAAGTTATCAAAATCGTTCGTGTGGCTTGTTAGTAGTGTAGTTAGGCGTGCTTGGCACAGAACTTCGGAAAGAAAGGACCTCATATCCACCTCGGAAAGAAATTTCTTTTTTTCTTACTATGAAGTATTTATCAGTTTTTCTTTGCACTTCTTGTCTGATTCATGCTTTCCAAGACGATGATCATAAAGACATATCATGGAACATATTTTGCCGCCATGTGGTTAAGAGGATATGTTTCCGGCGAATAGTGCTCTATTCTGCCAATGGAGCTGCTTCTTTCAATCTTTTCTCACTGCAGATAATACTGGGCGACGATATTCATTCGAAACTTGGACTTAAAACCAAGGAAAGACGAAAATCAACAACTAAAATGGATGCAAGAAATCAACGAAGCGAGACCATTTCAAGCGAATATTCAAATTCAAGCATCAGATCGCTCAAGTAAAACTAAGAGTGACATCGGCGTAAATCCTGAAAGACAGCAAGCAGCCCAATAACTGCTCCAGTGATCGCGAGGCTAATTAATAATTCCTTCCAACAAACTCTAAGTACCTTCAGTGATGCATGGAAACTGGCGGACGTCATCCCCATACGTAAAGAGGGAGACCCGGAAATACCAGCTAATAACTGACCAATTTCACTAGTGCCTATCTTCTCAAAGGTAGTTCAGAGACTTGCACAAAAGCAGGTTTTTGACCTTTTAACAAGAAATTACAAATTTTCAATTCATCAGAGTGGCAACAAGAAACACAATTCTACAGAAACTGCCCTTGTCACTGATCCATTTTTGAAAGCAGTTGACCAAACTGAAACTGTATCAAAGTGACTGTCTGTAATATTGGATGTGTCGAAAGCATTTGACTGCTTAATTCACAATTGCCAGACTGTTTACGGCATGATGGTTGATGAGTTATTAAATGCACAGAAATAACATGCAATAGCTGAATATGCTAACAGTGACAATAATTGCTCAGTTGCAATTACGGGAAAAAGTCAATTTAAATTTCATACTGTGTTTAACACAAAATTGTGCCCTAAAATCGCGGCGTAATTCATAGTCTTTCAGTTAAGAAACTGAACAGAAATGTACCAACCTTTGTGTTTTACGTTGAAATATTTAGATCCATTTTTTATCTACTAAATATAGACTCTACCTAGCCGTTTCCTGTCCGACATAAGCACGGAAATATTTCTCCGGGAGTGGGAACATTATTTTATTCACTTTTTCTAACTTATTTGTAAAAGACCCCGTTAATGCTCGGGCTGAAGGAGTAGGGGGTTTACATTAATTTTCTCATTATTCTATGTTCGTTAGTGAGTAGTATGGCTTCTTCCTTTAGAGTTTAGCACAACTTAAAAACTTTCTAAACATCACATAAAAGCAACATTATTAATTGAATTTTGATTTAAAAGAAACTTCGTACTTAGGTTGAAATTAAAAAGTTAAACGCTACAATGTTTCAAAAATCTTGTGTGTCATACAGTTTGATTTAAACGACTAAGTGATGAACAAACAAACAACAATTGTATTACATTAGAATTCAACACATTTGGCATAAATACAACAATTTTATCCCTTAGGAGAGGAAATGTGCTGCATTAAAGACAAATTCTGCTTAGTCGACATTGTTTACTTGTTCAATGTTCGGCAATTAAGCTCTCATGAAAAAACCTTACCTTTCTCTTAGGGCAGGTACATCTTCAGGGCAAGTTGGTAAATGATTTCGTTTAAGTAAATGTCTGTGGGATCGACGTATCTTAATAACTTTCCACGATGTCGTTCTCCGCATTGCAACCAGTGTTGTCGGAAGAATGGCTTTGCGATGCCTCAGCAGCAGATTAAAAGTCTTTTAAGAGTTATACTTACAGTTCAACTACTTATACATTAACGGTGATACTTACAGTGTTACGGTTTATGTCACGCATGACGTAAACGGTAACACATTAACTCAAACTCCATATCGAAATACAACAAACAGAATCAAAAATCAAAAAGGTTTCTACGAATAGCATGCTCCTGAGGAATGATTAGTTAGTTGTGTCTTAAAAGCTATATAAAGGGAGACCCAATAAAAGGTATGTACTTATATAATATATGTAAGTCATGTATGTATGAACTATGTCTTTTAAAATTACTTACAGGTGAAATAGAGAAACTAAGTACCCTTCTCGCATGACATAAAGGTAATACATTAACTCAATATTCAACAAAAAAAAACCCCAAGGACATCCATTCTCCATCCAAATATTTGTACTAACCAACCGCTTAAAAAATCAACACGTTTTTATACAAATAACACGTTCCTAGGAATGAAGGGTCTCATCGCTTCCATTCGATTTCACAAAATGTCTGTCGAAACGAATTTTACGCCGGTTGTAAGCCAACAACAGATCACCAAGAGGAAGGTGCTAAAATGCTGGAATTTAATAATCGTAATTCAGTTGATAATTGCGAACAAATTTAAATCTCAGAACATTATTTAGGGGCCATGATATTTCAAAGATTGTGTGTAATGATGGTTTGATTTAAACGAGTAACACTTAAAAACAAACTATAATATTGTTAGAGTTCAACACATTCAGTGTAGAAAGAACAATTGCATTACTTATTTTTGCATTGAAGACAAATTCTGCTTGGTCGACATTGTTTACTTGATCAAAAATGGACGCTGTTTTTTTTCGGCAAATAAACTCATGAAAAAACCTTAACTTTTTCTTAGGGCAAATACGTACATCTGCAATGCAAGTCACAACATGCTTTCGTATAAGTAAATGTCTTTGGAATCGACGTAGCTCAATAAATTTCCACGATGGCGTTATCATTGCAGCAGCGTTGTCGTGCAGAATTGTTTTAAATTGTCTTCAGCAGCAGATTCACCATCACTATAATTTGCTTAGCCTACGAGCAGAGGTTTGTCTCTTGCATGACTGTAAAAGTTATCAAAATCGTTCGTGTGGCTTGTTAGTCGTGTAGTTAGGCGTGCTTGGCACAGAACTTCGGAAAGAAAGGACCTCATATCCACCTCGGAAAGAAATTTCTTTTTTTGCTGACTATGAAGTATTTATCAGCCTTTACTTTTCTTTGCACTTTTTCTCTGATTCATGCTTTCCAAGACGACGATCATAAAGACATATCATGGAACATATTTTGCCGCCAGGTGGACGCCGCTAATCGGTTTATTAAGAGGATATGTTTTCGGCGAATAGCGTTCTATTCTGCCAATGGAGCTTCTTCTTTCAATCTTTCCTCACTGTAGGTAATACTGGGCGACGATATTCTTTCGAAACTTGGTCTTAAATCCAAGGATAGACGAAAATCAACAACTAAAATGGATGCAAGAAATCAACGAAGCGAGACCATTTCAAGCGAATATGCAAATTCAAGCATCCAGATCGCTCAAGCAAAACTTTGAGTGACATCGGCGAGAATCCTGAAAGACAGCAGCCCAATAACTGCTCCAGTGATCATCTTCAGTGCGCAAGACATCTTTGACTGTCTTAGTGTATATTGGCACAAATTAATTGTTTTTAATTATAATTTCCAGTCTTTTTATTCTTTTTCCAGTAACCTTGTAAGCAGGCCAGATTGGTTTGGATTTTAATGGTAATGGTTAAAGATTGGGTATGATGTTACGATATATACATGGTATGTTGTGAGTGAGTGGGGATTGTGATTTAATGTGATATCCAGAACTAATCTAGCCCTTGTCACAAGCTTGCTTTTGAGGGTTCGCGAGCCAAAGTGATCTACACGCCAGTAAACAAACTCCCCTACTGACCTTGAAAAAGGTATATCGATGGTTAAGCGATCCAGTGGTAATTTTGGCCCTCTTTTCTTTAACTCATCATTGGCCCAAGTACATATGTGGTTGAAACTGATGTTCCCTAAGAAACAGGACTTTCTAAAACGCTTTAAAACGTTGCTGTTTGCGACTCTGCAGAAAAGAAAAAATGCAATATAAATATAATAAGCAGCGATATTTTTAATGATAACTTATATTATAGTCTTTCACTATGGCAAAAAAATAGGGATATTTGGAAGAATTCAAAAATAAAATACTTTTTCTACAATATATGATTTAAACGAGTAACTGATAAAAACAAATTGTACTGTACTAACGTTCAACACATTTGGTGTAGAAACAATCATTTTATCGCTTAGGAGAGGAAACTTAATGCGTTGAAGACAAATTCTGCTTAGTCGACGTTGTTTACTTGTTCAATTTTCGGCAATTAAACTCTCATGGACAAATCTTACCTTTTTCGTTGGGCAGGTACATCTTCAGGGCAAACTGGTAAATGATTGCTATCAAGTATATGCCTTTTGGATTGATTTAGCCTTGATTTAGTCGCAGCAGCAGATTAAACGTCTTTTAAGATTACAATACTTACAGGTGAGATAGAGAAACCTTTAAGTACCCTTTTCGCATGACATAAACAGTGATAAAAATAAGTCGAATATTCCCTCTTTAAACAACCAACAGAATCGAAATTCAACAAGTTTTCTACCAATAACACGTTCCTAGAAGAAATAATTAGTTAATTATATCTTAAAAGCTATGTAAACTGGAGACTCAATAAAAGGTATGCACATATGCTATTTATAGGTTTTTTAGCTATGTGTATAAGACCTTTAAAATTACTTACAGGTAAAAAAGAGAATGAACTAAGTGCCCTTCTCGCATGACGTAAACGGTATTACATTAACTCAATATTCAACAGAAGAAATCCTCGAGGGCATCCATTCACCATCCAGATATAGTAAGAAACAAATTAGAAAATCAACAAGTTTTTTACGAATAACATGTTCCTAGGAATAAAGTGTCTTCCATTCGATTTCATATAATGTTAGTCGAAACGAATTTTACGCGTTGTAAGCCAAAAACAGATCACCAAGAGGAAGGTGCTAAAAAGCTGGAATTTATTTTTCTTAATTCAAATGATAATTGCCAACAAATTTAAATCTCGCAACGTGATTTAGAGGCCATGATATTTCAAAGATTGCGTGTAATGATAGTTTGATTTAAACGAGTAACTCATAAAAAAAACTAATATATTGTACTAGAGTTCAACACATCCAGTGTAGAAACAACAATTGCATTGGCGGCTTATTTTTGCATTGAAGACAAATTCTCCTTAGTCGACATTGTTTACTTCTCAAAAATGAAGGCTATTTTCTCTGCAAATAAACTCATGAACAACTGATACAAATCTTACCTTCTTCTCAAGACAGGTACGTACATCTGCAATGTAAGTGACTAAATAATATACGATTTCGTATGTCTTTTCCGACGTAGTTGAATAAATTTTCACGATGGCGTTGTCATTGCACCAGAGTTGTCGTGCAGAATCGTTTGGCGTTGTCTTCAGCAGCAGATTCACCATCGCTATAATTTTCTTACCCTACGAGTAGAGGTTTCTCCGTTGCATGGCATTTAACGTTAACAAAGTCGTTCGCGTGGCTTGTCAGTCGTGTAGTTAGAGGTGCTTGGCACAGAACTTCGGAAAGAACGGGCCTTTTCTGCGCCCCGGAAATAATTCTTTTACTTCCGAATATGAAGAATTCATCATCCCTTGTTTTTCTTTACACTTTTTCTCTGGTACTTGCTTTCCAAACCCACGATCATAAAGACATATCACGGAACATATTTTGGTGCCATGAGGGCGCCTCTACTCTGTAAAGCGGGACATGTTTTCGGTAAAGAGTGCTCTATTCTGTGAATAGAGCTGTTTCTTTCAATCCTTGATCACTTCAGGTAATACTGGGCGGCGATATTCATTCGAAACCTGGACTTAAATCCAAGGAAAAACGAAAATCAGCAACCAAAATGGGTGCAAGAAATCAACGAAGCGAGACCATTTCAACCGAATATGCAAATTTTAACATTCACATTCTCGAGCAAGGAAAACTGCGAACTGAAAATCCTTGCAAAATCGCTCAAAAAACCGCTTTTGAGGAGAAAGGACGACAAAATACCGCGGGTAAGGTAATTCAACGTTTGTTTAATATTGATTTATAGGCATGCTTAGCGATATATCGCTATAGGTGAAGCAAACGGTAAGCCTAGTACACTGTTAGTACAGCTTAGTACATTTACTATAAACAATCGGTTTTAAATACACAGACACGTTGTGCGGGCGCCCTGCTGTGACGCGGACAAGAGACGACTGGCACAATAAGACAATTAGAACTCAGGACAAATTATGTTGAAACGGTTATCGGTTTTTCAGACAGGAGGTCAAAAGAGATCTGAGACTTAAAAATTGCTGAATGTTTCCGAGAAGATTTTTTTCAATGATTTAGTTTAAGTTTTTAAATGTCTAAACGGTCTAGCACCAAGGTAATCAGTTATTTTAATAGCGTTATTTTTGTAGCTCTTAGTGGCGTTGAGTCTCGCCTACTTGGAGATAAATTTTATTGTCAGCTGGTGCTGTTATGCTACTTTTTCGTTTGAAATACAAAACGAGTCTTATATATCATAATGTAAATACGTAAGACTTAAAATTTGCAAGGAGAGACAGGCCGCACATCTTAGGTTAGGTTCACACCAGTGTGAAGCCTTTGACAACCTTCTGCATATTGATAATGCTGCAGTGAGGAGAACTCTTTCAGGTATTTACACTCAAAAAATTGAACCATGATTTTGATCCGAGCATAAATATATGTAGCTTCTATGTAGCAAACAAGATACGGCTGGGTACAGTTTTTGCTCCGCACAAGAAAAATGTGTAAGTTTAGCGGAACTTTATACAACAGACAGTTATAACTTCAGTCGCGAGTAGAAGTTCCTGTTGAATTTGTTGTCCGTTTTATAAGATATCAAAATTTCGTGAAAGTAATTACATTTTCCATGGCTGCTTAGTATCTGCTTCTAATATCAGTTGATGTTTACGAGATGTCAGAGTACAGAGTCTGTGTACAGCGTACATTTTATCACAGTACCACTGGGAGGGGGACATGGGGGTTTACGTTATTGCGGAATTGGGCATTTTTTCATGCGGTATTTCGGTAAT
>BOPM01000219.1:120909-139467 GCA_022179025.1 Porites australiensis
GGTTGGTTTGTTTTTCGCGCTTTCAAGAGTTATTTTTATTGGAGTTAATTAGCTGTCGGGTCGAAATACCAAAAGGCTGAACGAATGTAGTTTACTTTTCAGTGAAAATTTGCGGAAAATTGCGAACTACCAAAATATTAAAAAAAAACATGGACATCTCGTGCATAAATGCTTGAGATAATTCAACGCGCTAGATAGAAGCAACCATAAGTATGCGCAACCGATTATAAATGTAATTAAAATATGCGGTATCGGTATTTAGACGATTTTCGACACGGTATTTCGGTATTTGCCATTTTTTCTTACGGTATTGCGGTATTGGGTACCCCCCAATGTCCCCCTCCACTGGGATAGAGCGTTTAAACGAAAATTTCACTTTCTCGTCAAAACAATCACTGACTCAGTCAGACTCCGAGTAGTTTACTGAAATTTAGTGCTCAGCACAGCGAGCGGGGTTATGTTTTGTGAAATTTATCTACAGTCGGCGGCCCACATCACCACGATCCACGATTCATTTATCGGTGAGGGTAAAAAGCCAAATGAGTTTGCGGAGTGGCATGTGGCATGGCTTGCTAAATGACATGATTATGCGGAATGTAATATATGCAGAATGACTTAAAGCAATAAATTACACTGAAAATTGCGCCCATTTTTGGCGCCAATCAATTGACAAGCAGGCGCTTCTTGGGGGTCCTTCTTTAATGTTGCGTGCTTGACGACGATGACAATCAAAAAGCCAGGAAAGACTCCTTGATTTCTCACGGTCGATTACCTTTTTGTTCAATAAAGGCAATAAGGAGAGTCTTTGTGGCTAATCGGGCTGCTGGCAGCACCGATACCACATCACGAAAGTCGGCCAATGAAGAAAAGGTGTTTTGGAAGGTCACACTCTCTTCTGCTTTAATTTTTTTCTGCAAAACAATGATATTTGCAAAATTAACGTTACTTTTTTTTTTGTCTTATTTGCATTTGAAACAGTGTGAGAAGTGTTTTTCAGACGGTGGGTCGCATAATTGTTCCTGACATAATATTCAGAGATCGAACGTGTCTTGTACATTGTTCTTGGCTGCGTGGTGAAGTTTCAGTCACGCGAAACAGCTGGCCGAGAAGCGCGAGCTCGAATCCTAGCAATCGAGTTTGTGTGCTTTTTGTCTTTCTTTCTGTCTTTCTTTCTTTCTTTCTTTTCTTTTTCTTTCCCTTCCTACTTTTAGCATTTTTTCTTCTTTACCTTTACCTTTCCTTTATTAAGTTAGTAAAGCCGGTTCGGCATCACACTAACTGTTAAAAAAACTACATAACTATTAAAAGATATATATGTTAATGACTTGGCTAGTTCAAACAAACAAGGGAGGTGCGAAGAGAAGCGGAAAAGCCTAAAGGAGACAGAGAGAAGTTCGCCGCTTCACTAGATTTGTGGATTACGGATTAACGTTTGAGCGAGGAGTTCATTTAGTCTTGAATATGATCTGATTCGTTCACCGGTTTATTTAAAATCCCTAGAATCGGTTGCTAGCCCGACTTCACGTTTAGCGAGCGTTTTTTACCCTCTAGCGTTACCATAAAGAGTGACCCTTGATTTGAGTAGCACAGATTATATACCCCTAAAAACCCAGAGAGATTTGTTACACAGTACGTCTGCGCGTATTTATGAGGCTTATATTTACATTTACATTTACATATATCATCTTGCAACATCTATAACAGACATATTCGCAAGCTCTTAACTAAAAACTAAAGCACTACTACTAGGAAACATAAAAATAAAAATATAATAAATCGAAAGGGGGTAAACATCACACTGAAAAAATGTAGTCAGAGATGGTGGCTTTAAATTTTGCAGTTGAATCCTTTGTTAAATAATCAGATGGCAGGCTATTCCAGTCAATGATAGTTCTCGGCTAGGAGCTGTATTTGTACGTGTCACAGGATGGCTGAGTTGAGACAAATTTCAGTGGATGAGATGCTCTGGTTTTTAGGGAAGACTGGTGATGTACATAGCAGGGGATATCAATAGCGGCTTGGTTGGTAACACATTTGTGCATCAGTGTCAGTCTAGCTACTTGTCTTCTCTTTAGGGCGTCGGTTACGCATTCCTCCTCCATAGTGTAAGTTCTTGTTACAAAGCGTGCTGCCCTGCGCTGGACCTGTTCTCACCTTGGTCTCACTAGCGATTTGTAGGCCTGATCTTAACCTTCTGTGGGCAATGATGCAAGTTCCTCTTGACAAAGACAAGTGTCTAATTGGCTTTGTTTGTAATGTTTAGGATATGTGGCTTCCAGTTTAGGTTCTCTGACAATGAAACTCCGAGGTAAGGATAGTGGTCCTGTAGGGTATGGTCAATCATAGTGTATGGGTGTATAAAGGAACACTTGGTTCTGCAAACGCGTAGATCGCAACACTTCGATGGGTTGAAGGCCATTTGCCACAACTTTGCCCATTTAACTAATTTGTCCAGATCAGATTGAAGACTGACTGCATCGTCGAAATTGTGTACGTACCAGACCATACAACAGGGTGTCCTCTCTCTCCTTTTCTATTTTACCTCGTCCGCCGTTACGACGTTTTCCTATGTAATGAGGAGAGTAAAAACTCAATAGAAGACTGTTTAAACTTGACATGTTTTCGTACTTTCAATGCGCTTCACTGGAAAAGAGACGTGAGTAAACAACCGTTTCAGTTTATTTTGGAAACAAGTCATGGATGATTTATCAAGTATTCGTGTATCAGCTGTGTTTCAATTTTAGCCTTGCTTAAAGAGCAGTAATAATTGGACCGGCAAATCGATTGCTCGCTCAAATTGGCGCCAAAAAAGGCGCGACAGAGACGCGCGCATGCTTTCCTGTTGAATTTTTTTTCTTTGCGCCATTTTCCATAAATTTAATTCTGCATAATTATGTCATTTCGCAAGCCATGCCACATGCCATTCCGCAAACTCATTCCGCATTTTACCCTCACCGTTCATTTATTTTTTTTTTTTTTCAGGTTTTTTTACCCGATTCTCGATCCCCGATCCTCCACTTAGTGGCTCCATCCTCGATCCTGGTTTTCCAGTAAACCTCGAAGTTTTGCTCATTAATCAACGCTTTCAAGCGATAGAATTCGTGTACCGAACGGTTCCGGAAAAGTTCGATATGGGATTTCTATTCTATGGACATGAAGTGCTACAAATGGAGTGCGTGATACTGAAGTACAGAGCTACCCGTATAAACACATCCGTGACACATACGTAACGTCAGACGTGTAGTTGAAGTTCCTTCCAGTAGTACTCGAAGGTTAAATAATTGACATGTCAAGTATTTATAAAGTGCAACCCGACTTCACATCTTAACAACTACGAAAATCTATTAATTAAACACAACAAAGTGAATCGATTTAACTGTAGAGCTCCAGTAATTGCCTCAATATTCTGAGAAACTTAACGCCTCAATACACCGCAATAATATTTTCTCATCCTGCTCGGGGTACTTACTTTTTAATACACGTGCATAATTACACTAAAATCAAGGGCTTCGGTTCGGGGAAAATTACATCATTGCCAAAACGTGTTTAACTTAAATGCGTCATTTCAGTCATCGCCGAAAATAAGCCGCATGCTCATCACACACACACACACACACAAAAAAAAAAAACAACAAAAAAAACGGCTAAATTTTTAGAGTCTCGCTCTGCTAAAGCAAGCTCGACTAATCAGTGAGAATGTCTAGAGACTTGAGCCTTCCTCACTGGCGGTTGTCATCGGGATAACGAGATTTTTACTTTCGCGATGCCTAAACGCTGGAATGACCTTCAGAGCTTAAAATGCATCAAGGTTTTAAAGAAAAGATTACTTAATTGTATATTTAATGAATAGATTGCATGAGGAGGAATTTCTTAATTATCGAATTTATTTTTGATAGTATATTTTAATAATGAGTACACTAGGTAAGAGCGTTTTAAATTTTAGATTTTATTTCATGTAATAATTATTAGTCAATTGCGTCTGAAAAGCCCTACAAAGGGAGACCCAATACAGTGTATGTATGTGTGTATGGATATGTTGTGATTCAATTTTATCCTTGTTTTAAATTTTATTTTCCTTTGATTCAAAGTTATTAGCATACATTATCATACCCAAAAACAAAAGAAAACATAATTTAAACCAAGGATAAAATTAAACCACAACATATGCATGTAAGTATGTATGTCTTTTAAGATTACTTACAGATAAAATAGAGAAACCAAGTACTGTACCCCACATTAACTCATCAAAAATTCTTTTTGTTGGTTTCGTCTGATAACTGTCTTATATACTAACAGCTACTTACACTCGCTACTATCTACAATGAAGGGACAAAAGTGTTAAGTCACCTCCAAATAATGGCTATATCTATTTAGGAGCCGTTAACAGCTATTTTCTCTCAGTAAAGCTCTGGCCCTGAGGAAGGCTTATTTTGTTAGCCGAAATATTGGCCTATAATAAATCAGCCCTGCATTCAGTTTTGTTTTATATCTATCCCCTCCCCCTGTGTACATTATGTACCCCAACCCCTCCCCCAAAATCAATGTTGTATTTTACAAACAACCGGGGGTGGTTAGGATTTACGGCGGTTATGATATTTAAATGAAATTTTTTATATAAGCGCGCGAGCGTCTCAGACAAGTGTGTCAACTACTTTCCTCACTGATTGGAACTTATCTTGAAATGCATTTACAGTGGAACCTCGATTTAACGAAGTGCCAAGGGACTGGGGAAATTTGTTCGTTAAATCAAGGATTCGTTATATCGAACACCTCCATTTAACATAAACTACCTAAATTTCCGTTATATTGAGATATAATTCATAATCAATTTACAAAACCTAGCATTTCGATCCGCATCTCAAAAGTTACTGTAATAACATTTCAGTACCGAGCTATACATAGCTATGGCACCAGAAACTCAAGAAAAGTCAAATAAATTGTGCAAATAAATTTAATTCTTGTTGGTCTGTTTAGCATTCATCTTTTATCACACGCTTTTATCACTGTCAACAACAACAGTCTTATTCAGGAGTACGTTCAACCGGACGATAAAACTCAACCTACTGACATTTATTTGTTATATCCAGGTAAATTTTACCTTTGGGCTTGTGGATTGTGTTCGTTATAACGAGGATTTCTTTAAATCGAGGTTCGTTAAATAGGGGTTTTGTTCCTTACTAGTGGGGTAGGAACGCGTGACGCGTGACGCGTGACGCACCTTAACAACGTCTGCAAGGGATGCTAGGTTCCTCTGAACATTAATTCTATTTTCGAGTTAGCAAACAGGTGCGTTGTCGCACGTGCTTAAGCACGAGACAGCTTAAAAGTTTAATTGATTTTCTTTCTATTGTGTTCAGACAAGAGAGGATAAAGGGGCCCTTTATCCTCTCTTGGTTCAGATAACTTCATGAACACGCCCCCACCAATCAGTAGGGATATTCTACAGTCAATGCTCTTTAAAAAAATGGGACTCGCTCTCGAAATAACTTTTCGACAAGGTCAATGTCAAAAACCTGAAGAGAAAACCTTGAGTCCAGTCACAAGCTTTGACATTTTCCAGTTTTAGATGCTGTCGTCCCTGAAGGTTTTACTTAAGGCACTGTTGAAATAGTTTTCAAGTAAACATAACGTAAGACTTTTTCACTGGAAACGCTCCGATCAATAAGTACTACACCGGCCATATGACTGCTTTCAATGGCCAATACCACTTATGGAGTAACTTGGGTTTTCAGAACCTTTTATTTAGAAAAACATATTAACAGTAACTTTCACCTCTTGAGTCACATTCAAGCATTTCAATTGGGAACCAAATATATTTAGCGGACGGAACTATCATTAAACCGTAAACCGGTTTTCCAGCTGAAAACGGCGAATGAATCTATACAACTACCAAAGAGATTAAAATGGCTACATATTTGGTTAGTTAATTAATGGCACATAAATATTTTTGAACAATACAACTGTTGCCTTCTAAAGAATGCCATTATACTACACTTCATTTCTACCTATAAGCCGTAAACGAATTGTACCCGGGGGGTACTCCTGGAATTCTTGGTGGGAGAGTGCCGCCCGGTTTTCCAGATCAGCCCTATTTCAGACAAAAAAGGCATTTTACACACCCGTTTTCAAAGCATATTTCTCAGAATATCCATACCCCTTTTAAGACCTGGCCTTTAAGCATAAATTATGTCATCAGTCATTACTTAGCATTTCGAATTCGCATGTTTCTATTTCGTTCTTATTCATGTTGAATTGAAACAATAAATACGTTCATCCCGCGCCCGTAGTTCCCTCGAAAACGATACCTGATTCCAGACCAAAATCTATACCCAGTTTCAGACCAAATAGGCCCAGAAACCCTACCCTTTGGGGCGACACGCTCCTATATGGCTTATGTAGGGGTACCCCCGGGGGTATTGTACTATGATGACCATCTTATCTGGCCCAATCTCTCCCCGCTTTTCGACAAAAAAAAACTCCGTAATGTCATTTCATCCATTTGTGGATTAAAATCTGACTAACTAATACTTAGAGTCTTCTCTCATTGCCAGGAGAAAATCAGCCATAAATAGCATGACTATCAGAATGACGTTTGAACATTTTTGTACTAAAGCGATGTATCAGATAAGAAATAACCGGAAATAGAAACTAAAAACATCATTGGTTTGTTTAGGAAGAGAGTACACATGTTTTCCAATATACAGTAAAGGACTGTAAGCCTATGACCCAGAACGATTGCTTTGATAGTTTTATATGCTATTGACCTCTTCGTGATGAATAATCTTGTGAAAACAAGTAAACAAGTACAGGAAGGCGTCTGCATGCTTTATTTCTAAGTGGCCTTCTAGAAACTACAAAGCGCGTCCGACACAAAGCAACGTAAAGGTTTTGCTAATGAGGATCTATTTTTGAGTTAAGTGATCGTGACAGATGCTTCGATAATTGTTTAGCACTAAAAAGAGAACAAAAGATCGTTCAAGCTTACAAACATCATTTAACAATCGATGTGATTATCAGAAGTTAGAAATATACATCGCTGCGGTGCAGTGCGGACCCCGTAATTTCACAACATTTGTAAAAAGTTGATACCGGGCCTTACAAGCAACTTATACTAAGCCAAGTTTAACTTAACCTATTAGCGTGCAGGCCTTTCAACCCTGTCGATAGACCACAAATCATTTGACGAGGGCCATTCAAAGCAGCTCAAGAAGAAATAATCAAGTTTTGCTCCACTAGTGTCAACTCGCGACGAAAGATGAAGTCAAACGGATCTATTATGTCCACTACACAAGTGCAGTCAGCTATGCTCAGCATATCAGAGGGAATCTTTGCAACGTCACTTTCTGAAAAGAACTGTTTGACGCTGAAGGAGTCAGTTAAATCTTGCGCAGAGGAAAATGCCTCAGATGAGAAGACAACGGCAGATTCGTTTAATACGGGTACAAAACCCATGGAAAATATGCTTGGAAAACTATTGAGAAAAAGAAGGCACTCTGCAACACCAGCGCCACTGCCTAAAGACTCATCTACTCGGCCTAGACCGAGACACACAAAATCGTTAACAGAGATTGAAGTTAACACCGAAATAATCGATGGGCTCTTCACAACGACTCTCTGTTCCACAGAACTTTGAACGTTTTCGGTGAACTACTAAAACTTGAGTCCTTGTAAAATAAAAACTTTTCTTCGTTTTTGATGGAATGCCTTGATGAACTTGAGAAATGAGACTGCAGACTGGAGAGTAACCGAAACAGTGCAAAATAGACAATTGCAGCAGTTTACTCTGTCAATTTAACTTAAACGTGAAGCCAAAATCAGCTTTGCTATACGACGAGTCATCACGGGTTATACGCCATGTACAGAATGATAAACGTTCACTCATGTTTTAGTAATTTTAGACTGCGGAGATCGAAAATCACGTCCGTAATTGCAAAACTTTAATACATAAAAATCTGAATGTACACAGATCCAAGGTGTAACGTGTATTTTTATAGAGAGCTTAAAATATCATAGCATAATTATTTCCAAGATCGCTATGTAAACAAATTGATAAACTCGGTGAGACCATTAAAAATTTTATTCTGGTATACCGGCTTGGCTCTTTAAAGCACTAATCGATTTATGAACGTTTCTGAGCATGTACTTTCCTGTGGTACTGTTTATGGTTGTTTTTCAAGGTACAAGGTGGTTCCAACTTTTATTCTGTGGACATCCCTGTTGAAGCGGAATGATCTTCTTATCACGCAGGCATAACTATTCTGCTGAGCTGTTTATTCTGGTGTACAATATTTCTGATCCCTGAATGAAGTCATGAAATTGCCTTAGTGCCACTGTCAAAAACTGAGAAAAGCTACCGAGCATCTTTTTCCCGATGTACCGGGTAATGTTGGTTGTTCATTACTCAACAAAATTTTAAATGATTTTTTTGTCACTGAAAGATACTTAACTTGTGACTGCTTTCCCGTGAAGTGTTTTTTCGTTCCAAAGGAGTCTTTCGTCACAAAAAGCTTTCTCATTGTAAAGTGACGGCAATTAGCACCTTTTCATACAGCTCTCAAGTGAGTCACAACAGTAAAACACGAAACTGCTCACTTTCTCACGCAAACAGCACGGCAACAATTGTAAGACCATTGTCCTCTGGATAATTACTGAAAATGACTTACTATAAATGGATAGTACAACATAAACACCCTATCAAAAGTTATGTTAGTGAAATGTTGTAGATATAGCTAAAACGTGTGTGCGTTGACATCCCTGATATCGCCCGACACGCAAGTAGATAAGTACTGAGTAACTATAACAGCATGCCTGAATAATCTAGAAGAGCCTTGAAGGGTCTTGATGGGTTGTTTCAAATAAGCAAAGACTGTTGATTGTAATTATCTTCAAATCTTATCAAAACCCATCTATAAAGGAATTACGACTTCCGTCGCTGTCGACATTGAATTAAGTTGGGGGGAAGTACTAAATAATGTGTAAAAGCGACAAAAAGGTGCAAATTTGAGAACTAGAGGTTAGAAATAATGTGAATGATTTTTTTTTTCACTCGTTCGTTCGTTCGTTCGTTTTTTGTTTGTTTGTTTGTTTGTTTTGGAGGGGTGGCTGAAAGACGATTGCATGAAACTCTTGGGGAGGAGCTAACCACTTTAAAAAGAATGACCTTGACACAAGTTTGCGACGAATAATGCAAAATGGACGTTGAATTAAGAAACGTGCATGCAAAGACTTTGAAAAAAAAATGAAACTCTCTTTAAATGTTTCTTTTATCCAAAAAAAAAAGCAGAAAAAGGCGAATTTGGGGCAATTAATTTTTGTGCCGTTGACCCTCTTTTGGGGTCTAGTTTTACCCTAAAAGAACAACGCTTAGCCTCATTAGCAGTTCCCCGTCGCTAATAAACCGACGGGAGTACCGCTACAACTCCCCCCCCCCCCCAGCCACCGCTGGTTGGTGATAGACACTTCGCCGTTGCGATGTTCCAGACATACACGAACCAGAAATCGCACAAAAGATGTGTGTATCTAAGAACTTGCATCACGACTTTATTCTCTTTTAACCTTTCCTTTTTTTCTTTTTATTGATGAAGGAAACAGACAACGTTTTCAAACGTAAAATGAAACGTATGATCCAAGCCTAAATTTAAATGGTGTCATTACTTTCGAGCTAAAATGCCACTGACCCATGGTCTATTTTTTACTTTCTATAAATACAATATGTTATAAAGAGAGACGCGATTATTGGATTAAAGTTCTAGTTCTAATATAATTAAACCAGAGTTAGCGCACGCACTATAAGTTCCTCAAAGATATATTTAAGAGCACTGAAGTTTTACCAAAATATACTTTGAAAACAAAAATTCAACAAGCCAATTCGAATACCAGGCTTACTATCAAAGAGAAGCTTACTTTTCGATCTACTGAAGCTGTCTCCCGGTGAATCTAATACGATTATCAGCCTAAAAAATAATTTCGTGATCATCTAAGTTGTACACGTCTAGCGAGGCCTAAGTTGATCATAACAAACTTTCTGATCGAATATATCATGTCATCAAATTAGCCTCTATTTCAATTAACAACGTTTTCTGCCGACTCTTTCGTTGTTTAGTTCAATCTTATTTATCAGTTGCTAAAGGACGTTCCTTGTGAGTATATGAGCCGCACACGTTAGTTTCGAGTCGTTCCGAGTTTTGGTACGCCCCGCTAGCCCTTGCTGGACTGTCACAACTAACGGGAGATGATTAATTGGTTTTGAGCTTTGGGTATTGATTTTTGTTAATGGGAACTGAAATTAGAATAAAGCTTTGCTCAATGGCGGAATGAAACAAGTAAATGAGGAGAAGGGGGCACTCATCCAGACCTTAGGACCGGGACCCGGCCTTGAAAATGGTATTTCTCGCCCCTGCGGACTCTTACTTGGCCTGAAAATTAGGACCCCTCCCTCAGACAAGTAAGATCCGCCAATCCAGCTCTGTAACCTGTGACTGGAAATTAGAATGGTTTTTATATCGTCCATCTTGCGAACAACGGTTCAGCAATTAACCATGCATTTGCTGATATGATTTTTCGTATTGAAAAATAGAAGCCTTCCTAAATTTATTAGGTTTACGTCTGGTAACTTGAAATGACTTGACTAAACTGGCGACTCAATAATTAAGTCGTCGCGCGTGAAATAAAAAAAAATGATCTGACGACATTTTACTTTATGAAAAGTCGAAGAACTAGAAAATGTGTTAAGGTTAAAATTGCTTTTAATTCGAGAATCCGAGAAATTTTTGCTTCCTAGATGCCGCTAATTATTGCATTGTAGATTTCATGCAAGTCCCACTGACAGGGTATCCGGAATCACCTGGAATCCAGGTGAATACATTGCGTGGAATCCAGAATCCACGACTGTCTTAGATTACCTTGCATGGGCCGGCTCGTTCGCAAAGGTTAACGTAAATCGTAAGTCACATAATGTTTACACCAGGCCGCCATGTTTGTGTCCTTGTAAGAAAACAAATATAGCCTGAACCCCGTGAATTACTGTTACACATATGGGAGAAATAATTCACCAGCGAAAAACCGCAGACTTTTCATAACATTCAGTTGCTTCATCGACATTCCGTAATATCTTACATTGTTGGCCTCAAAGATTCCAATGGTTGTCATTCTAGTTTGCCCGTAGGGCGGGTAGGAGAGAACCCTGGGAACGATGACCTAGCCTGTTCCAGTCTCCGAGATAGTCGGGTCCGCGGAAAAAGACAATTGTATGATGACGTCACATCTCAGACATATCATCACTCCAAACGCATAAAGTACTAAGCAACTAAATGCATGCCTGAATGATCTAGAAGAGCCTTGAAGGGTAATTTCAAACAGGCAAAGACTGTTGATTGTAATTATCTTTAAATCTCTTCAAAACCCGTCTATAAATGGATTACGACTTCCGTTACGGTCGACATTGAATAAAGTTGGGACGAAGTACTGAATAATGTGTAAAAGCGACAAAAAGGTGCAAATTTGAGAACTAGAGGTTGCAAGTTGTATTGTGAATGATTTTTTTCTTTTGTTCGTTCGTTTGTTTGTTCGTGAGTTTTGGAGGAGCGGCGGAAAGACGATCGTGTGAAACTTTTGGGGTGGAGCTAACCACTTTAAAAAGAACGACCTTGACACAAGTTTGCGACGAATAATGCACGTTGAATTTATAAACGTACATGCAAAGACTTTGGGGAACTCTCTTTAAATGTTTCTTTTATTCAAAAGGAAAAGCAAAAAAAGGCGAATTTGGGGCAATTACGTTTTGTGCCGTTGGCCCTCTTTTGGGGTCTAGTCTTACACTAACAACACTTTGACTTGATTTTTTGCGACTTGTTGCAGCGACAAAATTCTGTTGCGGAGACACAGATTTTCACAAAAATTTTCCAGTACCCACAAAGCGATTTGTCGCTGCGACATGGTATATTCGATCAACTTAGGCTCGGTAGAAGTGTAAAAATTCGATGATCACGAAATCATTTTTGAGGCTGATAACCGTATTAGATTCACCGGGAGACAGATTCAGTAGATCTAAAATTAAACCTCTCTTTGTAGTAAGCCTGGTCAGTCGAATTGGCTTGTTGAATTTTTGTTGATTTAAAAGGATATTTTGGTAAAACGTCCGTGTTCTTAAGTATATCTTTGAGGCACTTATATATAGTGCGCTAACTTTGATTTAGAACTTTAATCTAATAATCACGTCTCTCTTTACAACATTTTGTATTTATAGAAAGTAAAAAATAGACCATGGGTCAGTGCCATTTTAGCTCGAAAGTAATGACACCATTTAAATTTGGGCTTGGATCATCATGACGTTTCAGTTTACGTTTCAAAACTTTGTCTGTTTCGTTCATCATAAAAAAAGGAAGGAAATGAAGATTAAAAGAGAATTAAAAGTCGTGATGCAAGTTCTTAGATAAGCCCATCCTTTGTGCGATTTCTGGTTCGTGTATGTCTGGAACATCGCAACGGCGACGGCTAAATGTCCATTACTAAAAGACATTGTAGGAGTACTCCCACCGGAGTATTAGTGATGGGGAGCTGCGATTATTACTATTTTCATTGGGACACCCAGCGGGAGCCTCTGCGGTGGAGAGAGTTTAGCTCGCACGTAACAAGAAACTTTTCGTTAATCCGATCTCAAAATCTCGGAAGCGTTTGTGATACTGCGCATGCTGTCTTAACTCTTCTGTGTGATGAGCGGGAAGTTTCACCGTTGTCTCACTGGGATTAATGCTCAAAATCTCTAGTGTGATCTGCAAATGTTAATGAAAACTGAAAACGGTTCAGGCTACCTGAGATGTTTCAGGAATGACCGGGATGGTCTATTCGCGTGGTCGTTGAATGTGAGTTGATATCCATCTAAAAGCAATAAACGGTTGAGTATGCATGGTAGTGTTGTGGTGAATAAGAGTTATGGTAATAAAATGTTATTGTTATTGTTATTGTCATTGCACACTTCATTTAAAGAGGGTAACAAGGGGTAGTTTCAAACACTAGTAAACAAGCAACCTACCATCTAAAATTAAAACAAATATACGACATTCATGTAATAAAGACTATTATCATCATCGCCGTCGTCGTCCCCCACTCCTTCATCTTCCTCCTCCTCCTAATTATCATTTTCATCGTCGTCATCATCATCATCATCATCATCATTATTATTATTATTATTATTATTATTATTATTATTATAAAAAGACGCTTATAACTCTTATAAAAATAAATTTTGGATCTCCGTGGCATTTTATTTATTTTAGCTGGAATTCCCTGGCCAAAATAATGTACATCGCTTAAAACAAATACAAATGCCGCTGCAAAGAATGTTAATTTAGGATTGATTTTGCTTGCGATGAAGCGTGCAGTATTCGATATGCAGTCATTAGATTTAAACTCCGGTATGTGCGACCAATAAAACAAGTAACGAAATCCGATTAACATTTACGCAATTCAGCACGCTTTTGCAAACATAGTACGTGCCGGCTTGTTTTCATAACGAAAAATAACGCACGCAATCACGCGACGAAATTCAAAATGTGACTGGTGTAAAAATCAACAACTGGGACGTTTTTGTTCATTAGAAATCACTGAAGATGAGAATGACCACGCTAGCTGGTGTTTCAAACATATTATTGAAATCGTAGCTTAGATTCAGCTTTCACAACACTGAGAAAAGCCAATTAAAGAGGGAATTTAAATCAATTCATGCAGAGCACTTAAAGTAGCCATGTCGAGATTCCATCACGTTTTTTTCAAATAATAACTAACTGACGAAGAAACAAGAATAGGGGATGAATAGAAATGTAAAAAAACATATGGAAACTGAACGAAGATGGCTCACCACAAATCTCGTCCCAGGGTTTTTCCTCGGTAAATCGGAACCGAATAGCCCTGGTAAGGAAGTCGAGAAGTTTTTTAAAGGAGTAGGGCATATATTTTTAGAAACAGTAAGATAACGTGGCGACATAATCTAAAATGTAAAGGATATTTTCATCGATGGTAAATGAAAACAAACAATGCCATGTTAGCCAACAAAAATTTGGGCTGAGATGGACGATAACAATTTGAGCACATTACTAACCAAACTACGGAAACCCCGTAGTCATAGCTGGCTCTTTGAAACAATCTCTACCTCTCTTGACGAGAGTCTTAACAAAGCGAATAATTTCAGCGACTATATTCTACAAAAACACGGTCACTCGTATTCTAACATTTCTGCGTTTATCGAGGACTAACAACCGGCAAATAGCTGTAAAGTCCAGGATAAATCTCGTTCTTTAGAGTTGTTTCAGGAACGTGTTGGCGTTCTTAAACGTATCTCAAAGAATCAGACAACTGGATTTTAGTATTTTATTAAGGGCCTCGATAATCTCCGTTGACGTCAAATTGCAAAATATATCGTGTGTAACGTGTTGCGCGTGGTTATGGGTACGCCTTTTTATAAATGGCCTGACTGGTCAGTTTAAGACCACACTTCCCGTGGAAAGTTGTTTACAGACAGGCAAAGTTTATGTGGAGATAACAATCCATGGGGAATCTTCTACTGTTGATCAATTTGAAGATAATTATACCACTCATTCCTTTCCGTGCTTTTTTTTCTGTTTTTCTTTGTTTTGTTTTGTTTTTTTTGCTTTTGTTTTTCAGTGGTACGAATTCTTGTGCCAAAAAAATTTTTTGTCTGATTCAAACCGAAATTAAGTCAATGGCGTATATTTTAGCTGCACCGACCGCTATCATAATTAGTCCTCGATTATATTCGTGCCTTGAATCTCACAAGGGTAATAAACTCTTCAAATCCCGATTGAAAAATTTTATCTTCATAGCGTTCTTTCTGAATGGGAGGGGGTGAGCGATTCATGTGATCCGTGAAGAGAAAGCAAGGGAGGTGTCATGTTGGTATCTTGTGCGTGCCTAAACGAAATCGTTGGAAAGGAAATGAAAACTATGCGCCCTGGAGATCATTAAAAAATTCGTCGTCCCTCACGCACAGATATGTGAAAGGACGCTCCGCTCCGACCACACTGATGTGTAAGTTAATGACAAGCAATGACGTATCTGGAGGTCACGTCTTGCAAGGGTCATAGATGAGAATAAAACTCTTGAAAACATCGATTGTATAAACTTCTTAACATACGATCAACAAAGGCGGAGGAAGCTCGAATGGGTTCCGATTTACCTTTCAAACTGAATATGTTGAAAAGATGGAAATTCTTCTTGAAAGGCAAAGACAAGTTTGCGAGTTCGCGAAAACAAGGAAGACGACCAAGCATGGATGGCAAAGAAGAGTGTGTCAGAAATGACACTGTTATGTTTCACGCTCTTATCTCCAGAAGAACTGGACGAAGAAGCAGTTTTGATAGCTCGGAAATCAGTTCAGCGACAAGTAATCTCAACTCTTGTCTCCGCTTTCAAGAAAGACTTGTTCGACGGCAACTATCTTTCACATCGGAGGGAGTTGAGAAGGAGTTGTTTTATACAAGGCGGATTGATTTTGCCAGCCGTGAGTTGACACTTGGGACACACTTTGATCTCTTCATAGAGGAAAATATACAAGAAAATTCCGATTGCTCTCCATGTAAGCTGGTCACGAACAACGCGATGATCACTGATTCGGACACTAGAATCGTTGATGGACTTCTAACGACAACTTTGTGTTCGACAGAATTGTAAAAACTAGTGAGTTGCGACACAGAGACAAAATATTTACCATGAACGTCTGTAACTATTTATAATAGGTCTTATTTAATAGCTATTTTATAAACTCAATTGACACTATTAAAGATAGGTCTGTGTGCGTCAAACTGTTCTCAAAATCATTCAGTTAAGCCATCAGACTCGCCTTTCCGGGAGATAATCGGCCAGATAATCGTCGTAACTGACTGCGCAGTACTACGTCGAAGCGTACTGTACGAACACTGACAATTTCAGGATCTCAGACCGTGTCCCGTCTATCACGCCTTAGCTTTACTGGCCTGACTTCAGACTACGTTTACTTGCTTGGTTCAGAGCCTTATTTTTTCTATGTAGTGTACCCTATTATACTATTAATGCTAAGAGTATATACACGGTGCATGCTTTTGATCAAATTGAGACCCTTGAATAGATTCGAGAACGAGGAAGTCCATGACTAGAAGTTATTTTTCGCGAAAAGTCCAAGAAAATAGACACTCTGGAATACTGTTTTTTATATATTTGTTTCCCAAGAAAAGTTTAGCAAGTTTATTGTTATTGAAGGAAGTTTAGCTCTCTCCTGATCACCAAATAACAAAATATCTTAACATTCGACAACCTCGGGTTCCTCTTCTACGACGCTCGCTGAACCCTTAGCACAATCAATGACAACGGCTGTCATGTTTTCCCGCCGAAATGACGCTGTGGTTCACCCGCACGTACTACTTTAATAGTGCAATAAAAATCCCGTCTTTGTAGTCGTTCTTGTCTTAGAGTCTAAATATCTCTTATAAAAGTTGTTAAATAAAAGTATCTATAAGTGGCGGTGGTAACCACCAGCCGAGAATTAATATTCATACAAGGAACAAATTGTACTACATGTATAACATTACTAGTGTTATTAAAATGCCTTCAAAGTTGTACTCAAAGGGTTTGCTTTCTAATTTAATCGGAACTGCACGAGAGTTGACCGCAGCACACCAGACGAAGGATTGCGCGCGACAAGATCGATCAGTTGATGTGCGCGCGCCAGTTGATGAAATCAAAGCCCGCGGGTCAACGTGACTGGACGAGAGTTGAGGAGCACACGCGTGTCAGTTAATGAGAGCGAGCGGTTGAAAAGACTCTGCGGTCGTCCACTGCAGAGGTTTAAATGATCGCACAAGAGTTGACGAGCAGGGCACACAAGACATGATGAGAACGCGCGAGAGTTAATACTTAAGAGTGTAGGCGAAACGACGTATACAGTGACACGTATAATCAAAGATCTATTTCAGTTTTCAAGGTTAAAGGAAAAGGCCTCATCCTTTAAATCCAGAACCGTTGAAGTGTACTGAAAAAACAGGACTAGACAGACTAGAACGAGAGCTAGATTCTAACCAATAATACCTTTTTTCCACGTTAAAAGAGGATAGCTAAGTGGACAATTGGGTAAAGAGGGAAGATATGCAAAATAGGAAAACTTTATACAGGAATTGAGAGTATGGTAACCACAAGGAAATAGGGTGGTAAAAGTGAAGATGGAAAAGCGGAATAAATATTATGTTCGGAAGTTCAAATATTCAGTTGTCTCTAACATAGCACGATCATCTCTTCAGACATATGAGAAAGTCTTCACGTCTTCTATGAAGTAAGTAAAATGGCAACTTCATCCTCAAACTAAACGTCATTTTCTTGCATCATTGCAGTAAATTTATCGCTAGTTATTTACAACAACCTACATGCTAATGTCAAATCTTGATTTCGACTATTTTCGCATATTTATTAGGCGTAGAGAACGTGTACCTGTTGGCATGGTGATCTCTTATTCCAAGAACTCTTGAACTAAATGGATTAAACCTCATTCTAAATTTCCACTGGAATCCACGATTTCAAAATCAGGCACGTTTTGCTACATTTTATCACTTTTGCAGGCTTGGCCAGGTCGGTTAAAGTTCTTAGATCATACTTCAGTTTCCGTGAAACAGTTAGCGCAGGCACGTAAAGCCAGTTGTTGACTTTTAACAGGGAAAGTTTGTACAACACTTGAAGATGAGATGGCAATGGGGAACTTTCTAGTTTTGATCAATTATGATAACACATATACATGACGTACCATTCCACCTGTTTCATTTTGCAGCCTAAAATATAGAAGTGGTAAAAACGTCCAGTTTGACGTCGGAATCATAATTCGAAGGTATATTTTGAGCCATGATGCAATTACTCACCAAGATGGTTACAGATGCCCGGGAGGTAATCCCGGAAAGTTTAACGATAAGGTCCGATAGGGATGAGCCACATTTTTTTTCTTGCCCTAGTCTCGAACGCTTATGTTTTGCCAGCTAGGGCGTAGAGAACGTGTACATGTTGGTATGGTGTGCTCCTGTCCAAAGAATTCTTGAATTAAATGGATTAAACCTCATTCTAAATTTCCACTGGAATCTACGATATCAAAATCAGGCACGTTTTGCTACATTTTATCACTTTTTTTTTTTCATACTTGGCCCGGCCGGTTATTCTTAGTTCATACTTTATTTCCTGTAAAACAGTTAGGGTAAGCACGTAAACTAATCAACTTAACACCGCGATTGTTGACTTTCAACTGCGAAATTTTATACAAAGATAAGATGAGATAGGAATGGGGAACTTTCCAGTTTTGATCAATTTTAAGATAACTGCATGACCAATTCAGTTTCCTGTTGTAGCCTAACTAAAAAGTGGTAAAAACGTCCGGTCTGACGTCGGAATCATAATTCGAAGGTTTATTTGGAGCTATGATGCAATTACTCACCAAGACACAGGGTCCAGAGGAGACGTGTTTGTCGTTAGAACATCAAAACCCGTCGAAAACCTTTCAAAAAATGGGTTATTTTGATCGCGTTACAGTTTCGTTAC
>BOPM01000219.1:168305-203128 GCA_022179025.1 Porites australiensis
CTAAGTGGTGGGGGGTCTTATTTTGTAATTTATCAAATGGGCGACTTTTAATAAATTTTTTTGTTTGTGTATAAGGGAAAACTTCGAAAAACGTTAGAAAAAGTGTTGTACGATCCAAATAAGGTAGAGGATGTTTATCCAGCAGATAAACCAGGGCTATTTAACTCTGCAGTGAAGACCAATGACCATCCATCTCCAATCTAATGCATCAATCAATTCTGTGGGTTCTCAACCATTTTTACCATTTTGGCATCCAAACATGAACCTGCGATAATTGTGGCCTTGGTATTTCCATTTGACTGTAATCTCAAAATGCAGGAAATGGTATCTTAGAGGAACATATCTTAACATTTTCCTGGGGGAGCATGCTCCCAGACCTCCTAGAGGCTCGCACCTTCAGCAATTGTGGGACATCCCTTTTTTTAGTTGACAGGGTTGGAATTTCTGTACAAGAGGCATAAAAACCTTTTAAGAGTCATAGCAGGCTTGAATGAAGATATCCTCAAGACCAATATTCTCCAGTCACACCAACCAAATATGTTCCACTAAAATATGACAAACAGCCATAGAAAACTAGAACACAGGCTTTTGCACTAGAAATAAAAGTACAGTAAGCAGCGTGCAAAGAAAATTATTTTTACAGCTTGCCATTCGAGCAAGCTGAAGCTAGCATTTACTAGCCCAGATGTCATTTCAACTAGCCCGAAGAATGTTTTGACTAGCAGATTTGATATCACGGGTCTTCTGTTATTCAAATTCCTCAGAAAACATCACTTGCCCATCGGGCAAGTTAAAAACAGAATTCACTAGCCCAATAGCAAAATCTACTAGCCTCGGGCTATCGGACACTACTTTCTTTGCACGCTGAGTAAGTAGCCTTTAAAAAGAAAACAAATTTAATCCATGTACAATTAAAAATCTTCTAAACATGTTATCCTTGGAGGTGAATGGGGATCAAGCTTTGATAAATAGAGGTATTTGACTGAAAAACTAGAGAATATTAATTTTATAGGCCTATGTATGTTTGTATGTAAGACTGACTGAAATCTTATATTGTTAACAGGTTATCAGATCTTGGCCAGCAGGTTGGTTCCAGAGTGCTTGATGTCTTGGTATTACGAGAAAAAGGAATGAAGCGGGAAGTGAGAGTACTAAACATTCTCCTCTTTATCAAGTCAGTTTTTTGGAAGGTAAGATTTTTTGAAAAAATAGCCTGTTCACTTTCCTAAATTTTTTTTCTATTGTATAATATTGATGTCTGTAGAGATACATGTACATGTAGCCAAGAAACTTTTTTTGTTGAATATCAGTGCTCACTTTAACTTCAGTATTATATAGATTTACCCAAGGCTAAAAGTGAATCTCCCATTAATTTTCCATAAATAATTATGATAAATAACTAAATAAATTATTTACTTCAAACAGTAAACTTGTAACCATTGCAAAGGATTTCACTTGGAGTTATCCTGTGGTGCGGACTGATGGGGTGCAAGTGGACGGTCGGATGACAGATGGTCAGGCACCTACCAATATTTCTCGGATGGATAGATATCCAGATTTTCTTAGCTGTGGGGATCTGCTTATGGAGCTCCGCTAATTTAATGGTCGAGTCATTCTTGCTTCAGATCAAACAACTCATTGTACCTCTTTGCCTTTTAAAAGTCCTGACACTTCCACCCTCAATGCTAGCTTTTTTCCAGGCTTTTCTTCTTATTCTATTTCTTTGTTTATTTTATTCTTACTTTAAAATTTTGTTTTTCCTTGCAGTCACTGTTTGGTAAAGAGGCTGATAAACTGGAACAAGCCAATGATGATGACAAAACTTGTATCCTATGTTTCATTAGAAGCATAAACCTTGTACAGTTTGCTTTGCCAGTTTAAACCTGTTGCTGTTTTGCTGTTCTTGTTGACGTCACTGTTGTCTTTACTTAAGCTCCCTAATGAGGAATGAGCTGAGGAATGGCTTTAGACTCTGTTGTCCAACTTTTATCGCCAGGTCGTGTGGAGAACATCAGTGACTGATAATTTTACGTTAATCCACAGTATTGATGTTCATTCTGGCAAGCCCTGGCAAAGATAGCGAAATATTAAAAAGAGGCTACATAGACTTCTCCTGGGTTTACAAATCTTTTATTGTAATTACAAGTTCATCACAAAATTTGTCTGGACTTATAAATTTTAATTTTAGAACCAACGTTAATTAATTTTGTTCATGTAATGATCACTGCATGTGATGGTTGTTAATAGTTGTTTTACATACTGGTATTTTAGTTTTGACCCTCGCCTGCAACTTGAACTTCATGCTAACTTGAACCAAAATCAATTTCCCCTGGATTTCCTTCATACATTTACTGTAATTTTACCCTCGGTAACCCGAACCCTCGATAACTCAAACCCCCTGCTAACTTGAAATAATATTTTTGTTTCCCTTCAGACCTTTTTATAGAATAAATTTTATCCTCTAGCTTCATAACTCAAACCATGTTTTAAGTCAAAAATACGCAGTGAACTGCAGTCTAAAACATTGAATTTCTCTCCAAACAACCATATTGTTTCTTTACTTTTTTGTCAGTCCAATTCAAATACAATATTTGGTGCTGTACTGATTAATCAAGCTCAAAATATCAATATCTTGTCTCTTGCTGCCCTTGTAGTGAAGGGTTCATGATACTTGCATTCCTCCCTTATCCTGTTTCCTCACTTCTGGTTATTTGCTTTGAACTCCCAATAACTCAAACTGTTTTCAATTTCCCTTGAAGGTTCAAGTTATTGCGCGTCAACTGTATAAAAAAATTATTATTAGAGATTGAAGTAGTATTTTATGAATTAGTCCTTGACACATGTTTTAGATTATATTATTGAAAAAGAACCACTTGTCAACAAATTTATCTCAGTTCCTAAAGACAAAGGTTTGTATATATCAAACAAGTTAACTGCATTCAAGGTGTTACATATACTTTGGCTGCTTAGCCAATGAATATAACAACAAAATGATAACAAATAAAAAAAATAATTATTCAACCTCATTTGACTTTCCCAGCTGGCTCTTAACAGTGGCGACACTTATACAGTGAAACCGCCATTAAGCAGATCCCCAATTAAGGGGACACCCTCTATTAAGTGGACACTAAGCCGGTTCCCGAAATGAACATCTGATATTTTCCTTTATAACGAACCCCTACTCAGTGGACACCTCTATTAAGTGGACACGGACACTAAAATAAGTTGTATTTGGCTAATTTATATAACCTCTATTAAGCGGACACCGTACTGAATTGACAATAGTAGTATTGGATTACGTCCTTCAAATATGTCCTGAAGTCAGTTAATGTTTTTGCATTTACAAGGAAATTAAAGTTGGTAATGAAAGGTAATGAACTTGAACTCAGGATAGCTTTGTTAAAAACGTGCAACTTTATTACAGTACAGAGTAACCGTTGAATGTTGATCGTTAATAAACATTGCACAATTTTTACAACCCCTATTAAGCGGACACTTAGGAAGGTCCTGAAGGTGTCCGCTTAATAGAGGTTTCACTGTAATACAATGAATAGACCGAAATAACATAAAATGTCAGTAAGGTAATCATGCTGAGACATTCAAATAATAAGAGGAATACAAAAGCATTCACACATTCACACTCACATCTAACCATTTTGATCAGCTCACATGACCAAAGCTCCCTTTTTTCTGCAAATATTATATTCATTATTTTACAATTATTATTGTCAATAATATTAATTAATAAAATGCTAATGAAACTGTTTTGAATTTAGTGCTTTAATAAAAAAAAAAACTTTGCTTGCCCAATTTGTTTCCCCTCAAATGTATCATAAAAGGATATTATTTCTTCTTTGCTTCATGTTTTCTAATTTTTATTGAACTTGTCATTTTGTGCCTGAACAGGAAGTCTAAACTGTGCCTCATTTGTTGCTGGAATTGTGGAAGCTGTGTTACATGGATGCAACTTTGTAAGTATTAGAGTGAGTTCTATATATATCAGGTTCCAGTTGTTTGAAAGATGGATACGATTAAATGTTTATCGGAGCCACCAAATAAATTATTATCATTGTTATTCATTGAAAATATTTACAGGAAGCTTGTTATAAGAACTTAAAACAACATTATTTGGCATTCATATGTCTTTGTCTGTCATTCATAAAAAAAAAGCTAAAACAATTCAGTCCTACTAAGTTGACCAATCAGAGCTCCCAACCAAATTACAGACAGATTTTATGTCATCAGTATGTAAATTTTTTTGCTGAGGCTCAGACATCCTTTCTAGCAAAACGCCCCTAGTAGAAAGGACTATCAGGAGAAACAGCTGTTTCTGCAGGCTAAGCCTAATTTTGGAACATTATAGCTAGGCCTTTTGCTAAATAACAAAATTAATTTGTTCTGTGACTTCAGGCACAATATCAAGTTGCAATAAATGTGTCAATTTGTTGCAGTGAAATGTTTGAACTTAGTGATGTAGAGATGCAATATGTCTATATTAGTTTTCTTGCAAAAGTATAGAGCTAATGTGATAACCAGTGCAAGAAAATCATGATGAAATCTCCATTAAATTGTGAAAAATCCCCTAAGCCAAGAAGCCTTTGAAGAACCTAAAATTGAAAAACAAAGTTTGAAGTGATAAATGATTATGATACGGTGGATGGTGTTGACAGACAATAATAAATTTTCCTCACTATTAATAATAATAGTATTAATTTTTCTTTTTGGTTGTAGCCTGCAAAGGTCACAGCTCATTGGCACAAAGGAACAACTCTTATGATAAAGTTTGAAGAGTCAGTTATTATAAGAGATAAATCATTGGATGGAAGATAATAAGTTTCATTGTATACTGTGCAGGAATGTAACAATCTTGTTGGTAAATAATTTGGACAAAGAAAATTTATACTAAGTGCAATATAGATGTATATAAGTATTGTACGGTATGTATGTATGTATGTATGTATGTATGACTTTTATGTATGTTTTATGAAATCTGTGCAGAACTCTCTTAAAATGCTTTACATGACATAGTTGGCAGGCTGTCAATAGTACCTTAGGGTGCATTCCTTTGGGATGATCCTGATCCGGATCATCTCAAAGGAACGCACCCTTAGATAGAGAGATTCAGAGATGTCATTATCATCGTCATCATCATTAAATAACATTCTTTTAAGAGATGTACAACATTTGATTATTTGTTAAAAGTCACGGGCAAAAAAATGGGCCTAAAAACTACTTGCATTGGCCACTAATTAGACAACTCAAGGATGTCTAATTCTTCTACACTGTAATCCCAGTAATAATAATGATAATAATGGAATTTATATGGCCTTATACATCGCTTTTCTAAGCACTTACCCAGTAATGCAACAATCTCCCATAAATTTTCATTTCCTCCGCCCCTCACATCTTTGCCACTTGCTCATAGGTTCGGCTCGCGACTCACTTTGCTTGCCATAAATGGAGAGCTTGCAAGCAGGCTATACAGACATTTGTATCATGGTGGAAGGAAAGTTTTTGCCCCCATACAAGCATTTGTAAAATTACTAGACTTTGGGGAGCAAAATCTTCACTTGCTCTGGACATATCATCTCTAAACTTGGTAAATTTGCTGGTCTTTATCAAAAGTTGAAAAGAAATGTGGACGAGTCTGTTGTATATTTCTGATGATCATCCCTGTCTTTTTGGAAGGGATAAGGGAATCCCCCTCCAGGCTAAAAGCAGTCTTGGATTTTAAACGCTTGAGCAAGGTTGTAAATGGTTGCTTTCAGCATCAACTGGGTTTACTACTTTAAGACGTATGAACTATGTTTTGAATTATAACTCACTATTGTGGAGAATCTGACTTTTAAAGTTATAATGAAGTTAAAAACCTGGTAACTGATAAATCTAGAATTGGTCATCTTTTTTAAAATACTTTAGCAGCTAAAGCAAGGTGACACCTGTGAAAAAAAAGTTAATTTCATGCCCTGCAGTCATTATAAGTGAATTTTAGTGTGAAATTGGATGCACATGAATTGCCTTTCCTAAAAAGGGATTCTAAAAACTAGAACTCCTGCTGCATCTTGAAGATGAGATATTGGCTGGAAAAGTTCAGCAAAAAAAAGTCTGCAACCAAGTTACAATGGAATAAAGTTTAATAGGAGTAACACTTATCTTCCTCATAAATCTTAATACTGGTAATAATTATTGCAAATATCTCCCTAGTTTGAAAAACTAGTGAACAAAAACTATACTGTACAAAATAATCTTATAACATTCTTAATTTATGGTTATGATATGGTTAATTTTTACTGGCACTCACAAAACCATAACACCAGAAATATTAAATTAATGAATGAGACAATCAGACATGGGAAAACTAAACCACAAGCTCAACAATGGTAATTGGTTTTGTTACTTGCTTGTGCGTCCTGATGTTTGCTGTAAAAAGTCATAACAAAATAAACTGCACTCATAAAATATTTCAGATGTTCACAGTCATTAGAAATGACAATTTTTTTTACCACAGGCTCAAAAATTTATACGAGAATGTGCAATAGCAGCAAGGTATAAGTAAAATCCTGACTTTTGGAAACCTCTTGGAGAAAAATTTATTGGTTTGAGTTACTGAGAGCTTTGAAAAGACAAAGGTTTGAATAATTATTACCAGCAGGAGGTTTGGGAAGTCAGGGTTGCATGGCATTTATTTTATTTTTTTACATGTCAAGACCTCTTTGTCTTGACCTTTGGACAAACTAGAAACACCAGGTGTAATCTTTTCCTATGCTTGCCAAAGAATATAAGCTAAAACCTCACAAATGTAAGAAAAAGACAATATTATTTTCATTGTTCTTTTGCACCATGTTAATTAAGTTCAGGTAGCTACTTCTTGGAGATGAAGAGTCATTGACTCTTCCTTTAGTCATTCAAATTTGAGATTTTCACCTTAATAAACCAACTTTATCTGTGTTCCAACATTTAGCTGGTCAATTCAAAATAGAAAGGAGGGAAACATTTGCCAAGACAGCATGCAAAGAAAGTGGTGTCCGATAGCCCGGGGCTAGATTTTGCTATTGGGCTAGTGATTTTTGTTCTTAACTTGCCCGACGGGCAAGTGCTATTTTTTGGGGAAATTCCAATTACAGAGGGTTTGTAATCAATCCTGCTAATCAAAAAGGGTTTGGGGGCTAGTTGAAATGACTTGTGGGCTAGTTTATGCCAACTACAGCTTGCCCGAATGGCAGGCTGTAAAACTAACTTTCTTTGCACCCTGCAAGACATGTTATTTTTCACTGATTATTCTAATTTGATATCATCTTTACTGTATTCTTATTTTTGACTTAGTTTGTAAGATACTTATGAGTGTAAAATTACATCTGTAACATAAAAATACCAGCCTAGTGAGTTTGTGAAGTTCCAATTTTGGGTTTAACTTCTACATTAGGATATTTACAATGTGTAATTATTCAAACCTAGTTAACATTAATGAAGTAACTTAAACAGCTTCCTATTTACAATATTATAAGATTTTCTTTTCCATAATAATTATACTCCAGTCCAATTGTTCATTGTTTCTTTTCTAATATGTCTCTCAGCGAATTCCTCGATGTACTAATGAGCTACTTGTTGGATTAGGCTTTGTTTTCTTTTTAACAGGATCTGTAGCAAAACACTTCCAAAGTCTGAGTGTCTCATCTGCTGCAGCTGAAACAACTGTCTGTCCATCTGGGCTCATAGCCATGTGAAGGACGCGACATGAGTGTCCAGTTAGCTCTGTTACTTTCACCATTGATGGATACTTCCAAACTGTCAGTTGGTTTTGTGCATAACCATGACTTGAGACTAGTTCTTTATATTCTTTTGACCACAAAATGGAACACACCTATGGGTGTCAAAAGAAGACTCATGATAAATGAGAAAGAAATAATTATAAAAGGAAAAAAAGTATAAAAATGGAAGCAATTCAGTGTTAAGTACAGTCAAACATGTACTGTATTATGCTGGGGAATCCCCAACTGTTTGCTTGGTAGAAATTGACAGTTTACTACTCAGGTTTAATAATAGCCTGCGAGCAAGCTCTCTGTGGCTGTGGCTGTGGCGGCGGGGAGGGAAAAGGAAGGGAAGCTTGCAACTACAGCTCTGGAATTTGAATATCTGCATCAAAAAAGTCAATGCGAAATGCTGATTGGCAGAGATGACATTAGTATTTGTAATGACGTCATTACCCTTGGCACATGTTTTTCAATGTTTTTTTACATTCACGCTCGTTTCTGCTTCATGCTGATTGGCAGAAATCTGACAGCTCAGTCGAGGAGGAGCCACAGGGGAATTGGAGGTGGAATGCAAATTCCAGAGATGTAGTTGTAAGCTTTCCTTCCTTTTCCCACCCTGCCGCCAGAGTGCCCCAGAGAGCTTGCTCGCAGGCTAGTTTAATGAGCCCAAAATAAGCAATGACGAGAAAGTGGAGGCGAGGAGAGGTACCAGCTAGCATGAGATGATTGCTTTTCTACATCTCAGGTAGTTAAAAAATAATATGTGCCGGTATATCAAAGCTATAAAAGGCCGTACATAAAAATTGTTTTTCATATACTGGATTGGTACTCCTTGAGATTTAGAGGCTATTCAATTGAGGTGTAAGAAAATATCTTAATAAGACGTGGTAAAAGCTGAAAAATTTCGAGCCATCAACGTCAAATTTAACTCAAATGTTTAGTAGTATGTATCTTTACCTGTGAATGAGTGTCAATACTGTTAAGACAATTCCCTGCACCAACATTCCAGAACCTTATGTGACGATCAGCCGTTCCACCACCACTAGCTAGTACGTTTCGTTGGAATGGACACCAATCAAGAGCCTAACATAAAAGGAGGACACCATAAGGAAAGGATGAAATAATATTATTTTCTGTATCCTGCGAACTGCAGATGTACGGGAGAGAAGCGACGACCAGAAATTCGTCTGCTGTTCCCAGGCTATATTTTCTGTGGTATAAATCTGATTTAGACATGTTCACTGCGATCAGTGTGGACACAGTAGTTGACTATTGTATTGGAATCTTTTCTTCTAATGACAATAATTACAACCATGACATAGTACTAGCTACTAAAAACTAGTCTTACATTATGTATCCGAGACATACTTCAACAAGCCTTCTTACAATATTATTAAGATGTACATTTTTTAGACTAAGAACAGTACTCTAACCATATATTTTTTTTGTCCTTAATCGAGACGCCTAGTTATACAAGGTCTAACATGTTGCAGCACCTCAGTTATTTTAAGACCCTTGAATGGAACTTAGGCCCTCAGCTCTAAAGATTGGTACCCAACCAGTCGAGCTAACAAGTCACCAACATCCACAATAAAATTCTCCAGACTGATCTTCACACATTTCCTTAAGGATGTAGTTGACAGAATTTGATTAAAAATCAAAGCATTTTTCCTTTTGTTGGTGATCATTTCTTTAGTTCTCATAGCCTTTTTCTCTTGATGTTGGTCACTCTTGGGGCCTAAAGCTAAGGGTAAAGAGGTGCTTACTGAGTGGCAGTTTCAGAAGGTCAAGTTATCTCTGTAAAATAAAATAACTTTACTGTACTTGAAAAGGGTCCACACAGGTTACCCACCTTGACAGCAGCCTGGTGCTGGTTAAACGTATACAAAGGTGTATTACTGTTGCTGATCGTGTTCACACTTGCATCCCAGATCAGCAGCAGGTTGTCATTACCACCACTAGCAAGGTACTTCCCGTCAGGAGACCACTTCAGTCCACACACTTCTTGGGAATGTCTGGCAAGAGTAGCGACATGATGGTCTGCTACACGAACATCGTGATGATGAATAGCTCCACTTCTGCTGCCACTAAAAACAAATTGATAGGAAAATTGTGTTGGCTTTCATTGCTAATGATTTAGACTACATTCCCAGGTCACTGTACACAGATTCAACAGGCTGAACACTTAGCCTGCACTGCAGACGAAAATACTATTTTAATGGTATTTCTCTTTCCTAAGTGTCTAAATAATGTCAACTTGTAAAAAAGCATATTTTTTTTGTCAAACTGCAATAGAATGTTCCAACATTCAACAATCCTCTCAAACCTCTGAAATAATAAATTTAACAAATTCCAGGAATCGTACCTTGAGAGTATGAAAGAATTCCAAGAGAGGCATCCAACACGGGCAGAATGACCAGCCATGCTTCTTAATTTTTTCTGCGCTTCCACATCCCACAACTGTCAATTTCAACAAGGATTTAGTATACCGGTAGCCAGCACAGCTGGTGGGATTCTTGTGCAGGGGGTACTAATTTTTTTGCACCACCACGCAACTTGTACGCCCACCCATCTCGCGGCTCCGGCTCATCTCTTTCACGGGAACATGAACACATAATTGACCAGCTCCCAACATCAGTGGCTTCATAGCTTAGTTGGTTAGAGCGTCACACCGGTATTGTGAGGTCATGGGTATAAATCCTCAAGTCCTCAATTTTTTCAGGCTTCTTAATATTGAATTGCATAAACTGCTTTCACAACGTCGAGGATCATTCTTCGTTTCATTTTAAAATTTTTAACCTCATAAGCATGTTCTCTGCGTAGCAGTACTTTCCAGTATTTTTGTACATAAAATTATTTGACGGATACACAGGGTTGCTGTTCATTAGAAACTAAAAAATTTCCTAACCTTTCCCAAACCTCTAGGCAAATTTTCACAGGCCTTGAATTAGGTGACTAATATTAAACAAAAATTCTTTTTTACACTTGCTTATTTCTTTTTGCAGACCACCAAAATTTGTCTCCATTTTAAAATCCTTTACACCTTTCAGCAGATTTGTGTGCAATGAAAATAGAATTTCCTGACTTTTCACTGACTTTGACACTATCAAAGATATTCCCTGACCTTAAAAAATTATTGTTTTTCCAAATGGTCTGGTATTGTTTTCCCTTGATTTTTCCCTGACTGTGGCAAACTTGATCCATGATTTAAATGTTAAGAAATAATTATTAAAAAGACACCAACCTGAACCACCCCATCACTGTCTCCTAAGGCAATGTAATTCCCTTCCTTGATCCAAGCCACAGAGCCAATATAACATTCAGGTGTCACAGTTTGACAAAGCTGGACTATGTCACCTGACACAGCATTCCAGAGATATACAAAGCCACCCAGTGCTACTGCGAGGTGATTGTTACAGCTCCAGTCCAGTAGGTTTAAATCTGAAAGTATTGAAATGAGCAAAATGAGTTAGCAAGTGCCCCCACAGAAACACATACCTCCTCAAGAACTTTATGATAAAGTAGCAATCTCTCAAGTCATAAATTAAGCAATCACATGATTTAAATGATAAAATAATGCTGTTTCTACATGTATATCTCATAGCAACCGTATTTCCGCTTTTTTTGCCACATATTGTAATCCAATCTATTCAATCACAAAAAACCTGAATAAACTTTAGAACAAGTGAGCAATCAGTAAAAAGTGAACTGCACTTAATCTTTATTTTGACCGAGTTTAGAAGGAGAGGAACAAAAATAAAAATAAGCAATGAGAGCAACGATACAATGTTTGATGTAAGCGAGTTGTCTCAGTTGGTAAATCAATCACAATTCTCTTCAGCAGTGTAAAGTTGGGTGTACTTCGAAAATTGTGACAGCGCATGCATTTTGGGGCTAACAAAAAAAGCCGAAGGAAAAACTATGATAGTAAAGAGACAACTAGCCTCCGAAAACAGCCGTTTCTCCTCCCTCTTAGCCGGTGTTGACGTTTCGCGAGGAGGAACGATGACAGAACTCAACTTACAATAATCGTCAATGAGATCAGGTGCATCTAGGATCCTTTCAGGGATCTGTGGAATATGTCTGGCATTTTTCTTCGTCGATGTTGCTGGAGTCTTGTTTTGGCTGTACAGGACTCGAAGATCATTCAAATGGCCTAAAATACAAATCGACCCGTTTTATGATTAGTGATAGACTAATCGAAAAGTACTTAATACATTAGAACACTTTTGAAATTTAAAATTTCATGGGATCGGTGATATAGTTGTGAAATTCTTGTTAAAACGAACAATAAGCAAGTCTTGTTAGTTTACAATAGGATCCACGAGCTTGCATATGCATAAGCCAGATAAGCTTATTCAACACTCGATCTCATTTTAAATATTCTCATTTAAAGGTACCTTCTCTTGGTGTTGGAGCTTTATTCTTGAAAGCAAGAATCCTGGTATTCGCTTCGTTTCCACCCAGGTTTTCAGCCATGTTCTTCTTGAACTCGACTTTCGAAGGACTTTCGCACTCGTTTTCTTCGTTCTCGCGATCAGCTGAAACCATTTTATAATAGTTCGCTTCAAAGTTCATAGCACTTCGGTTAGGAATGAATCTGTCTTCAGATGGGGTCTTGGCTTTTCCTGGCGTCTTCTTCAATGATTTCGGCGTCTTTGACGGAGTCTTGCTTGAATTTAGCCTGAAGGAGTTGCGAAGCGGCGTGGATGGAGCGGAACTAGAACGCCGACGCTCAGTTGATTTTTTCTGCCATCGGGGTGCTGGTCCTCGACTCATAGGGGCATCGAGTCTCAGGAGATTATTCACTTCAGTTTCAAAGCTGAAATGTGACATCTTCTCTCAAAAACATGAATTAAAATATTGCTTCATAAATAGCTATCTCGTGCGATTCTCGCTTTTTCTCAGACGCGTGCAGATCGTGCAGATTGAAAGGACGCGCTGTTTTCTCCGTACTTGCATTTGATTGGTCAACTGCAATAACACGAGCTGTGATTGGCTATCACCTTGACATTCACAAACAGCTGATCGCTCAGACATTGTCATGACAACGACTTACTAGTTACCAGTCGCCTTTCACACAAATCATTCAGATTGTTCACTGAAAATGGCGCTGTGGCATTTGGGAATGATTTTGTTATTTTGTTTGGGAGGAAGTGTAATTGAATGCACCGATTTCCACTCTATAACTGTCAAGGATCTAGAAGGAAATGTCGTTCCAATGAGTGTCTTCAAAGGAAAGGTTTGCTTCTTCTCTCTTGTTCGTGACTTCATTCATTGCGTTGCGTGACAGATGAATAAGCTTATTGTGCATTTCAACAAATATTTTTAAACGAAGTGCAATGTAGCAGTAAGTGAAACCAAAGGCAGTTTTCCAACCTTGACATGTACCATATGATCGAATTGTGAACAGGGATGGAATCGCATATCATTACGACAGTAAAACATGTACGACGAGCCGCCCGTGAGTCTGCTCTCAACGCCAATGCCTCACATTTCAATACTGCCACGTTGTAATTCGGTTTTTCCTCCTAGCGGCTAACTTTGATTAAATCCTGATGGCGTCGCGCTGCTAGGTTTTCAGTTTGAAACAATAAACTTTTATAATGGCTATATCTTGGTAAAATATGAAAAAAAATCCGGTAAACAGAGGTTGATTGTTTTCATCATTAATAATGCATGATTCAAACCCGCCCCCCCCCGCCTCTGATATACCCCCCAAGATTTGCAATTTTTTTTCTTACGTGGCGGTCTATTCCCTAACCCCAGGGTCCTCATCGGACCACCTCAAACAATACCCCCTGGGCCAAAGCTAAAGGAGGCTGGACATGTCCCAAGGGTTGGCTGGGGGGTGGGGGATGGTAGCAGGTCAACTTGAACCATGCATCATGCATTTGGTTGTAAGTCCAAGGCAATAAAAGATGAATGAATATTATCAGCCCATGATAAGAAGCAATATTTTACTTTTCCACCCATTTTTCAAGGTCACCTCTTCGTGTTTGATTCTCCATAACTTTGACTGTAGTGCACGTACGGAAAAGCCACAGTGAAACAACATATCTAATATTGAACATAATTTTACAGTATGTTTCGTTGACATCGCTACTTCCATAGCAACAGAATAACAATGACATGAAATCTACAAATTGGGAATTTCCTCGCATTCTAGCAGTAATCTTTTAAAAACCTGTAGTGTGCTAATACTTTAGACTGTTGTCTCTGTATTGGCAAGATTTGAAAAAAATCTATGAGAGCGTTTTCCACTCTGATAAATAACAAGGTTGCCTCCCTCTCCCAGATTTGAAAAAATATTGTCCCAAAAACTGTTGCCTGTCATCCTGAAAGTTTACATTATTGTTATTTCATACTGTCAGGTCTTGTTGATTGTGAATGTTGCAAGTGAGTGTGGCTACACAGACCAGCATTACAAGGAGCTTGTGGAACTCCAATCAAAACTTTATGATCAAGACTTCAGTGTTGTGGCATTTCCTTGTAACCAGTTTGGAAATCAGGAGCCTTTGAGAAACAGTGGCATTGCACGATTTGTTAAAAACAAGTACAATGTGAATTTTCCTGTCTTGGCAAAGATTAAAGTAACTGGTGAAGAGGCCCATCCTTTGTACAGGTATCTTTATAGCAGTGCGAGAGTAGCGCCTCAGTGGAACTTTGGCAAGTATCTTGTTAGCAGAGCTGGACGGGTAATTCAGTTTTGGAACCAGCGAACATCTCCAATGAGCCTTTATGAATTTATTAAGAATCATATCAACATGGCCATTGCTGATAATTATGAGGTCTACAGCATTTATAAGGACCTTTAATGAGGACTTTCTGGGTTTTGGCTTATTAGAGACTTTTTATAAAATATTTCTAAGACAAAGTACGCCTATGAGAATTGGATTTTCTCAATACTTTTAAAGTGTGCATTCTTGAAACAGAGTCATTTTGGCAGGAAAATGTGGTATAGCCATCATCATTCTAATACAAGTTTTGGGAAGAATGTCGTAGTGACGAAAACAATTTGTTAAATGTTAGAGGTGTTATCTTTTTGCGATCAGGAGATGGCTTAATCTCCTGCAGTAAAAGTAACCGTGTTAACTTTTAAATATGAAGCTTTCCAAGGTGTCTATTTTTTTTTTAGAATTATATGCAAAAAAACTGTAAGCCAATTAAATCTCTTCCTGATCGTAGTCATCCTTAAGTCCTCAAATCTAAAGTTCTCTATTCACATTAAACAAGTAGAGAACAGTCCAAAAAGGTTTGGTATGCATGGGAACTTTGAGCAAACGTTTGAGCTTTACAAAAACATACCTTAATGAGAAAACTAAAGATTTTATAATCACAACCAAGGTTAATACAATTCAAAATATATTTTGTATAAAAAAATCGTGTAGAATTTACAAATGAAAACTCAAAATAGTTTTGTTTGATATAAGCTTTATTATGAACATGTGGAAACAAATGACACAAATATAATATGTATTTTGTACACTTTTTAAACTAACAGATATTGAGTTAAGATTGATATTTTTTACAAGTTACAAATTATCAAAATTTGTCTTGGACATAGTTAAGAATAATTAATGGTATTTTTACATTAAAACTATATTTTTTTACACATGGAAATGTCCATTTTTGGATGTAATTAATCCAATTAGAAAATTACTAATGTAACCTTGAAAAACCTCTTTTTCGTAATGGCTCATCACTTCATGAGTAAGTTTGTTACCAGTCTAAATCTGCAGAGTAACTCCAACTTGTCACTTCTTTTATCCTCAATAAATATCAACTTTTCTTGATAACTTAACAAAGTTTATACGTCTTCTTACACTGCATGCAAAATTCTACATGTGCAAATGTGGCTTTATATTTTATAAAAAATTTGATTTCAGGAAAATCATCAAAGATTAAGCCAGCTAAACATAAGATATTTTTATTTTTGCTGTTTCTCGCATAATTTCTACTTGGGTGTCAGGTATGCTTCTGCTGTATGCCAAGACCTTGTAGATGTACACTGTACCCCTCAAATATTGTCAAAAAATGTTCAAGACAAAATGAAGTGCAAATTTCAAGTTTTAAGGCTCTCAAAAGCCGGCCTTACATTTTAGTACATGTATCACTGATAACCCCCTACCCCTCCACCGCATCCTCCAGTTTCCTACAGTGCATTATTATTGGTCATCATTGTCAGTTGTCATCTGGACAGCAGTTAAGCAACCAGGCCTGCCTTCAAGACCTGTTCTATTTGAAGTAGACTGGGTACAAGGCACTCTGAACACACCACCACCACCCTATGGAAAATTAAAAAAGACCTTCTCGATGAAAAAATTCACACGTATTTATTTTGAGCACACATACAGCATCCCTTGTAAGGCTGAAATTGGACAACAGCTTCAAGGATCTTAAAAATCTTTGAGACATCCATGAACAAACAGTTTTACCAGCATTCTGCATCCTCCTTGGCTGAGTAACGATATTCAGGCCTCGTCTACAGGTACCCGTTTTTGTTTAAAACGGAGATTTTTTCCTCCAATTTGGCCCTCTGGTAAAAACGATTCAAAAAAGCAGCGCGTGGACACGAATTTTTTCGCAAAACTGAGAGAAAAAATAGCCTAGCTTTTTCAAACAACAACGGATACGTCTGGACGGGGCTTCAGTGTTAATCAGATAACAGGAACAGTACAAAGAAAAGTGGACAGGAAAAAGCAGTGAGTTGTGGGGTTAGGGAGATATTTAAAGACGAACACTCGTCCTTGGTGAGTTAGGGCGTGACGTCACCCGGTAAGCAATTCCTAGCCTTCCATCCATCCGCTCGCTCGGATAGCGAGATTTGTTTTGGTAAGGAACCTATCGTGTTACAAAAAAATTAGTTAGCCAGTTTCAGCCGTCTCCGCAATCTGGACACCTGGGATATACATGGTAAAATTACAAGTAATTATCACGGTGACTATGGGTTTGTACATACCTTTCTAACTGAGTGAGAGGTGAAGACAGTAATGCGGCTAATGCCATCACTCCTTCTTCACTCAACAGTGTGAGAAAACCTTTCTCTTCCACGACTCGTATAACGGCTTTTGAAACATCCTCATTGCTAGAGGTGAAAACGAGAAAAGCTTAAATAGACCTTTTTAGCAGAGCGCGAACGGGGGAATGATGGGACAGAAAAAGAGGAATACTTAAGCGACGTTCACGTTTACGCGCAACCTTTCATACATTTCATTTACGCGCGTACGCACGTAAAAATTTCGTCACAGTGGAAATGTCCACCTTGAGTCGACCAGCCGAAATTCAGAAAACTCAAACAAAGCCCTAAGGAAATAGCATGTGTTACTGCCCTCAAGGCTGGAATAGAAATAAGCCGAGCAACCCTTGTTTTTAACACAAGAAGAAGCGATGTTATGTATTAAATGCTTTTATAACTTACCTAACCTGGAGCACGCCATCTGATTCGTTTCTCATATTCAGGAAATTGGAATCTAAGGCCATAAAATAAAGTTTTTTACAATAGAAGCAAATGTACGGAATAGTGAGATATGTACAGGATATAGAGCACAACAACGAAATTTGCAAAACCACAAAAATTTATCCGTTGAAGCAAATATTGACTGGAATTTTCTCATTACTTGAGGATGGCTAAAAATTTCTAGATGACCGTTCCCATTCATGTAAAATTTATCTAATAAATTCCCTACGGTTTTCTGAAGTTTTATTTTTTGCATTTCACTACCCAGGTTAAGCTATTTTTCGTAGAAAAAGGAAACCTAAAATTTTCGGATTCGAAAATGCGGTGAAGAGCGGAATCAGCAAAAAAATTTACTTTCGTAAAACTTGGGCAGCCTACCTAAAAAGTGTTTTCAATGCATATAAGAGGAAATCGTCGTTATGTGTCTTGCGAAAATAGCGAAAAACGTACGGGTGGTTAAAGGGACTGTGTCACGGCTGTCTTGTTCATTTTGCCAATCCGTGTACTTTATGCGCTATGGAACATCATGGTAGCAAAGGAAATTTACTTGTAAATGACAAAATTACGGCTTCTTCTGCAACAAATATGCCTTAAACTTTAGAAAACAACGAAAGTGAACCTTGAAAAACTGTTACTAAAGTTTTCAACTTCAATCCGTTTTAATATATAATCTTGTTCAAATTTGTCCATCTGTACCGTCTTTTGAATTCGCCTTGTTATTTATTCCTTCTTTCAACGTCTTGAGCGTTTATTTTTATGTTTTCGTGGTGGAAGTTTTTACAGTTTTAATTTTGCTAAATATCGTGGCTTAGCTCCTTTATGGGTATTTGAGGTGTTTATGTGCTTAAGGTTTAATATGGTCACTATGAATAAAAAGAACCATATCTTACCCGTACTCTCTGTACGCTCTTTGTCCTGCATGTGGACTCCCTGGTAACATAAAATATGTGTCAATATAGGAGGGAGATGATGTTGAGCAAGAACTTTTTTTTACTATAACAACCGGGGACGGGGGGAGGGGGTCCCATATAAATTCGAGTCCTTCATTTTAAAGGAGACCAATCTGGCCGTGGTTCAGGTTTTACTTGACCACAAACATATTTTCGCTCTTATTATCATTCACCAGCCTCGTACTCAGGCCAGTTCGCGCTATCCGAGTAACCAGAGGAGGCTTGGAACCGAGCGCGAATTTTCCTTGGCGAATTTTCCCGACAACCTTGACAGGTGACGCTCACATCCGAAATTGCCGAGGACGACAGGGAACGAGGCTGAACATTCGCCACTTTAGAAGCGAGAAGGGAACTGGAGCCGAAATAGACAAACAGAAATTCTAGTCTCTTATCTGTAAATATTAAACTGTCTTGCTGTTTGCTTTTATTCATTTTGTTCTGTTGGATTCATTCGACGTGTTCTGCCGCGCTCAGGCATGGTCCGTTTTCAGGTTATTAGACTTTAAGATCCAACGACGCGACAGCAACGAGAACGTTGCTTTAAAAGCGAATTTGCGTTCTTTCAGTCTTTATCGCGATTATTCCTACTTACTTGCTCTGTCAAATGTAGGCGAGCCCTCCTGAATTTGAATTCCAACGGACCATATTCAAAGCTCAGAAAGTGAAATAAATTTTTTCGTTGCTTGTTTACGTTCTTCATAAAACACGAAATTAGGCATTTTCACCTCGTATTCGTGCAAAACGGCAAGGAAATGTACAAAAAAGCGTGCTGCACGTGCAAAGCTGTTGCTGTGCTTATTAAACCTATTGTTTTTTAGACGTTCTCGTTACCGTCGCGTCGTTGAATCTTAAAACGCGGTCCTGAATACCCTGAATGAGAACAAAACTGCGATTAACACCTCAAAAGGGAGACGACGTGCATGCCTGTCATATTTATCTGTGAATCTCCCAAGGAAAACAAACAAATAAACAGCAGATTCGGTCAGACTTACTATGATTTGCACATCGGGAGATATGCTTTTTATAGAACATTTTAACGCTTTCAGAAGGTTTTTCTCACTACCAGGGACAAGGATAGCTTGAACGTTGGATCTACATTGTTCTAGAATCTCAAAACCCATGGTACATAAACCTGCTAACATGGAGGAGCTGTGGTCTCTGCAAAAGAAGCGTAGCAAGAAACAAGTTTAAGAATTTGGCTCATGCGCAGTGCAAAGCACACCAGTGATGTCAGATTGACCCGTGATATCAACGTCCCCAGGCCCCGGGGTTACTCCCTATAATGGCTTATACTTGGAGGCTCTGCCTGAGGGGGGTATCTTTTTCAGGATTCAGGAATATGAAAGTGTAGGGATACAGACGAGGGCAGGGAAGTCTGTCATTTTGGTCTGTAGAAAGACCTAAAGGGCTAACAGATGAAAAAGTCTAGAAAACGTTCTGGTTTTCTGATTTATTCATATTTTAAAAAGATTACACTTAAAGGAGTTAAAAGAGAGGCAAAGTTCTACACTAGGTATGTGAAACGGGTACCAAAGGGTAAGGGCTTGCACCTCGGGGGAGACTGTTTTCCTGTACTTAAAACGTTTTTGAGTTCCCCTCCCACCCTGGCCTGGCTAGCTAAGTGCCGTCAGATCTTTTCTTTGATGAAGAGTTGCTCGATGTCTTGTACTCAGAAAGCAGCCTACAAACAAGCTTTCCAATATGATATCAGCTTTCCAATGATATCGGCTTATCATTACCTGTCTATATATTCCAATTTTACTCCTTTAGCAAGTTCTTTGGCGTTCTTTTTTGCCTGAGAATGAAAAAAAAATTGAGGAGAGGTGCCCATAGAAGATGATTCTCAGATTAAAAAATCCCCACGCGTTCACCAATACAGTTTGAAAACTGCCACTATTTTGGAAACCGTAATGGCATACATAACTGAAAGTAGAAAATCATGCTACACTGAACATGTTTACATTTTCAATAGATTCCTTTTATACGCAACCACTATATATCTGAGTCACAGAGGATAAACGAAAAATAGAAATGGAGGCTAGAGAAATATCAGAGTAAATTCTCATATAAAGGATAAAAAAACCATTAGGGACATAAGAATCTCAGGTAATGACTGCCGCTGGTGTCTTCCATGGGTTTGGTATCGGGTAGGAAAGCACCTCGCATAAGTCAGTAGGCTTTGATAGATCATGCTAGCATAAGTTTTGAAATAATTCGCCATCACGAGCATAATTTTCACCTATTTTCCGAAAAAAGCACTGCCAGCATTGCAGCACAAAATTGTCATTTACTGATCATGCAACAATTTTTTTGGCCCAATATTAACCTGCGATCAGGAGGTCCTTCTTCTCTTTTGTTTGGCAGAAGAGAGGAAAAAAATACGCCCGATCGCAGATTAGCCCGAGATCATTGTTACAGACAAATTTAAGTTTAAAAAAATCATTTTTTTTGTCTGCTTATAGTCGCATTCAAGGGACCTGAGTCCCATGTAGGAAGTGACCCAGGAGTCTTTCAGCAGGGCTCAACGCATGCGCATAACTAGCTCGGTTACCCAAGAGCTAGATGGCACCCGCTTGAATGCTGGTTGTTAGTTGTTTGGGTTTTTAAAGTTATCAGACCATGAATTATGCACTCTTAAATTTTCTAGATGCAAATAGGGTAAATGTGTTTGCCATTTACTTGTTTCTTGCATAGTTATTGAGATGTTTTGACCAAATTTTAATTAAATAGTAGAAGCATAATTTCTGCATTTTCATCTAAAATGAGCATAATTTACAAAAACTAGCATAATTATTGGCATAATTTTAGAAATATACGAGCACTGCTCGTAGCATAATTACGGTACTTTTGCTAGCATAATCTAACAAAGCCTACACATCAGTCGTAAAAGTCCGATGAGTCTCTTTCGTGCGAGGAGCTGTCAAAACAAAACAATAAAACCGCTTCAATGCTTAGCGACCTCTGTGAATCGAGGACAGAGAAAAAGATTGCTGATTAAACTTTTCAGTTTATTGGCAAGTGAAAACATTTATTCACCTCATTTATATCAGCGCCACAGCTCACAATAACTCTTCCTGGCTGACTGCACATTTGAGTTTGAATTTTACTTCCGTTTGGAACCACAATGGTCACAGGTACCCCGAGCTTTGGTCCATAATGGAATAGGGCTCGGATAAAGGGTCTGCATTCTGTAGCTGTAATAACACCACGTCGTTGTTGATCCTATCGGCAGAAAATGTACCTCCCATTACAATCGGTATTCTTTATATACAGTTTATTGTCACAAAAAGTAATTCCTCGTAGCTTCAAATCACTAGTAAAAACATTCAACTTTGTGTAGACTACAAGCAATGTCTCTTTCTTCTTAGTCCGTCGAGCAAAACGGGCGAGACACAAAAATGACCACGGGAGTGATAAAGTTAAAAGGCGCCCTCGTTTCTTGCATTACTACATCTGAAGAAAAAAGGCGGAACTGCTCGCAGTCTAACTTACAAATTATGCACATGGAGACCGAAGTGTGGGGGGAGGGTGGGGGGCTTAAGCAGCCTTGCTTTCTGCAAGAATTGCTTTTAATTTTCTTTCTACCAAACAAAGTTAACGTTTTTTAGAGGAGAGGGGAGAGGAGGGAAGGGGAGAAGAGGATTGAAGCCCACTCTCTTTAAATCGTGTTGCGCTATCCATGAAAGGAAAATTCAACAAGCAAAATATACCTGTCCAGCTGAATGAACTCAAAAAATCGTAAATTTATAGTATGAGAAAGGATATAGGCATCCTACCTCTGGTAAAACCAAAAGAGAATTCAGCACTGCCCTGTCGTAGTAACTGAGAATAGAAAGAGAGAGAAGATGTGATAATCGGTGAGACGATGCCTTGGTGTAGACTAGTTACAGCATGAACTGAACTTGAACCGAGAAAAATACCTGCCAGTTGGTGAGAGGTTTTCCTCTTTTAGGGCAACCTCAATTCCAAAATCATAACCAAAGGAGGCTTTCTGTTGGAAGAAAAGCAGACAGTTAAAGTTTTTATGGCGAAGTAACTACAGAGAAGGTTCTTATACAGATATTTTACCTTAATTAATGAGGGGATTTTATGGTAACCCGGAGGATCTTGAAAACTCCCATTGATACGCCCTTACAGGACGTGGCTGTACAAAGCTAAGTAAAAACAAGGAAGAATAATGGTAAAAAGTAAAAATACTTGCCGTACAAGGTGTAGCCTTAAAATCCTTTTCTATTCTCATTTTGGCCATATATATGTCGGATAAAGGAACTTCTTGGTTTTCTCCTGCCATTATCATAGGCATCTTGACTAAAGAAGAAAGATAAAGAATTAACCTAGAAGTATAAACCTTATCCTCCGCGTTTTCTCATTCTAAGTGTCCTTGCTGAGATCTATGTCCAAGGCAGCCTGCGAAAACAGACGCACTGGATTTGGTTGGAGCTTCTCTCCAATGACTCAGGGTTACTTTTCACCGGCAGTGGCGACAAGGAATACTTTGCAATGCACTTTTTCAAGTACCTTCATTGCGATTGGTTTATCTTCTCTTCTCATGAAGTAAAGCACAGCGAAATATTAAGATGTTTAACGTTGGTAGCAGTCTTAACAAACCCAGGCGCGCGAACCCTTACAAATATGACATAACAATTTGACGTCACAATGGGAAAAGAGAGACGTCAACCTCGTTACCAAGGTTCTCTGCGAGCGACGTTTGATTTACGACTATATTTGTATACATTCGATTGTGAAAAAAATAAAATAAAATAAATAAGAAAGAAAGAAAGAACACTGTCACATGTATAAAAAGTCTAAACCATTAACGGATTGTAATTAACCAAGAGAGAATGGTGGAGTTCGTGTGGATACAGTCCGACGTGGAATGAAAGAACTTCCAGTTTTTTTTTGGACGTTAATATACGTGCAGATGTTTTCTACCGAATCTCTTTCCAAAAAGTGCGACGATATTGCCAAAACACGGTTTAAGTCTTATTTTGAAAAATTTTAGCACAGATAACATACGTCATTTATTGGCGAGAGTAAGAGAGAGATTTAGACTGACGTCTACGGAAACGGCAAATGGCAGATTCAAGTTGAGAATTTCTCAAAACACAAAAGGTACAGCTAAAAACAGTCCAAAACAATTGTTATAGACAAAACTAACGTGAAGCTACTAATTTTGGGGTAGAAGTAATGAGCAGTAAAGCACAAGTTAAGCGAAATTGTTCACGTGGTACAAACTCACGTTTGCCGTTTACCGTAAACGTGACCCTTTCCGTCATCTCGCGCTCTGCGCTCGTCTCTCGAGCTTCACGCTCGACTTCGTCTGTTTTCGCGCTTTGCAGTAACAACCGAGGCCTGCATCGCATGCTCTCAAGCATGCTAAAAACATTACACAGAGCATAATTTGCACAAAATTTGCAAATATGTTCGAACGCATGACCTGATCATTATCTTTCTTAAGTGAGCCTCTGGGACTGTGGGACCGAATGATGGGTATAATATTAACATCAACATAAATCATCCTTGGGTACATTTTAATTTACATTTCGCATTGATTAAGGCACTATCAGATACGTGATCAAAGTAAACCGGCAAGGAAATTAAAGGCGTGAAATTATTTCTTCTACGTATGATATCGTTGGAGGAAGTCAGAACTTAAAATTTCATCACATTTATCAGAACAAATATAGGGTGTAGGATCAAAGGAAGAGCCATGCCTTAAAATACTTGAGCTAGAAAAATATGCAATTCTGATTTTTGAGTCCCTAGGTCAGTACGTTCCTGTGGTATTGTTTATTGAGCCTACAATGCAGTAGACTGCAAAACAACCCGTATATTTGTTTAGGGTAAGAACAGGCGCGCAAGCGGTCAGTGGATGGTCTGGAGTGAAGGTGAGAAAAATCATCCCGGTGCTTTGCTACTTGCAAAATCGATTTTGAGTTTTAGTTTGCGGATAAAGTTCCGTGAAAAGAGTAACCAGTCTAAAGAATTATAACTAATTTTTTTCTTGTTCTATTTACTATTCCGCATAAGGTGATTATAACTACTTATGACTCTGTCTATCAAATCCTATTCGAGGCCAGAAGTTTTTTTGGTACGCTGTACAAGGTAGTCATAAAACGTTTCTCACACTCGCAAACAAAGCCTATGAAAAGAATAAGATCAGAAACACGACATTCCTACCTGATCGTCTCTCCTTTGTTTTCTTACCAGAGCCGATGTAAAGTTTTTCCATTTCAAAAGCACAGGTAGTAGCTATAGTCCCAGACATCGCGGAGAAAGTTTTGACTCCCCTTGTTCCTTGGTTAGCCCAATCTTACGCCTCAGTTCAATTGTGCCTTCGCGGATTCTGGAAACAGTTTTAAATTAGTGATTATTTAATAATCAATGCTATGTCACGCCCCCTCTCACCAAACAGGTTGCCCGCAGGCTAAGCACCTTATCGTCAACTTGAAAAAGAATACGATTCTAAGCTTTCAGCTTAATTGCAGAATGAATGTCATTTAACTAAGGCGTTCATATAGAGAGCAGCGGCTCTCCATTTTCTTCCATATTTTCAACGTTTGTTCCTATTTTTACCGTCCATATCTACTTCTGAGCGGCTGGAACAAGCCACATGGACGCAGAAGAAAGGAATGAGCTGATTTACAAGTCACGTTTCTGGGAGTATTTTCAAAAATAACCATTCATTGTTTTCTACTCAATCAACTTCTGCTACTGCCCATTCGGTTATTTCAGGTTTTTACTCTCGACGTCGCTATAAATACTAAATTTTACATCTGTTTATCCCAAAGTTTTTTGATATATCATAATCTGGACCAGAGAAATAAAGTTTATTTACCTCTATTGTCTTCTCTCTTGTGATGTGATGGGGTTTTGGTCCGACTCTATGGAAAATTCAGTGATTATTTAATAACCAATGCGTGGTCACGTCCCCCCTCATGGATTTCCCGCAGGCTATGCACATATGATTCTGAGTTCTAGCTTAAACTGAACAAAATGAACGTTAGCTACCTAAGGCGTGCAGATAGAGAGAGGTAGGGCTAAAGACAGATTGAAAACTCTTTCCTTAACTTTCCCATAGTTTCCTCGTTTTGCCCTAATCGTACCTTCTGAACGCCTAGAACAGACTACATGGTGGCAAAAGAAAACATTGAGCTAATTGACAAGTCACGTTTCTGGACTTTTTTCAAAACTAGTATGAATTGTTGTGTACTCAATCAACTTCCGCTACGGCTCGCTGGTTTATTTTCCAGAACTGTTCCGCCGGACGTTGAAAACTTTATACGAGTTTGTAAACGAGAAACTCGTACATTTGATAGCGACGACAGCTAATCAGCTGAAAAAAAGAAAACGATGCTCTTAAGAAGGCAAGTTGATGAATTTAATCTTTAAGTGTCTACTCTTAAGGAGCAGTCACGAGGATATATTGCAGTTTTGGGTTAATTCTGTGCTAAACTGCCTAAACCCCAACACAAAAAAACTCCAGTAGAGTTATGAAGAAGATATAAAACAAATTTTATCAGAAAGCACCATTAACCATAGTAACATTTTTGGTGATTTTAGTGGGCTCCGATGCAGGCATAGCTTTAAAACTTGAAGATATTGGCCCAATTGTTTCAAGCGTCAATTCATATCCATCTTTGCTCATTCGTCCGTAGAGACAGACAAAACATAGTCTTAAATAACAAAACTGAGCCACTATTTTCGGAATTTAATTGATCGATGCAAAGACACGTTTTAGCTTTGTGAAAATATACCGTAAGTTCTTTATTAAGTCCCCCGGGGGCGGGGGGGGCTTAATTATTTCAAGCCCATTTGAGGCGGGGGGGCTTAATCCGTAGAGACGGGGGGCTTATTTGAGAGGAGGGGCTTATTTAATTTAGAAAAGACGACGGTATCAGTTCTCCATAAAGAACTAGAAAACAAAGTGCATGAAAGTGGGGAAGCTCAAGAACAAGAAGGCTGGAGGTTATGCAGCCGAGGAAAAAAATCAAATCCGAACTTCCAGTTGGTAAATATACCATTCCGGATCAGTCCACATGACGTTTTACAGTCGTGATTGATTAATACAGTCTATCATTTTTTAGTGAAGAATAATCAGGGGAGGGAAGGGGGGACCTGTCATGTGTACGTGTATTTTTCAGTGATGTAAAGACTTCCTACTTATGCGACGATATTATCATTTGTTCTGTGCCCAAATTAGGGAGATCTACGACGTTTCCTGTCTAAGCGTAGCTAGGTCACGTTTGCGATTAAAAGTATCTAAGAAGACATCAGCAGAAGTATACCAAGAAAACACAGTGTAAAACACATGTATGTGTTCCCTTTAGCCTCTCTGGCTTGGGAACAGAGTATAAAAATCACCATTTCTCTCTTGAACAGAAGCGCAAGCTTCTATTAATCGTCTCGCATCATCTATCAAAGTTACCTCGCCCCATGCTCCTGTTACTACAGCGCAGGATCACGCGATCACGCAATTTCTTTTAAAGATGTCACGCTATAGCTACAGAGTCGAGCTTCACCTATATTTAATAGATCTTTTTAAAGTGTCCTTGGGAAAATCCATGAAATTACTAAAAATCAAAACTTCAGAAACACGAGAGTGTGCTTTATGAAGTGTATAAAGGTTTTTTTCTTCACAGACTACAGTACGATGATGTCACTACGCAAAACTTGGATTCGACGTAAGTGAAAATCGCAACGTTTTTCGTAGAATCCCTCTTAACGGAACACAGGGTGTCCTTATCTTTGTATAATTTTTAATGTTTGTTTTTATTTTGTCAGCATACAAGTGGCAATCGACAAGCTTCCCCTTTGCATGACGTAACATGCGGGTGCCAATATCGAATGCTTCCTACTTTGGTAATGTATACAGTGGGACGCAATTTATCATTGCATGGGAGCATACAATAACCCACGCAATGCAGGTCGACGTTCTGTCTCGAAGATTGGATCTATTAAAAGCTTGTTCTTACGTTACATAAGAACTATGACATCATTTTTACAATCCGTAGGATAAACACTTAGGTAAAAAATTAGGCAAAGCTCTATAAATTAAACTTGCTTTACTAAAACAATCAGCAATCATAACATTTTTCAGAATGTTTATAATCTTATAAAATAATTACGAGGATAAAACTGTGCGAGGCTGTGGAAAATGTCTGGACAGTTCACTTACTTTGATTCTTCCAATGTAGCTGGATCTTCTACTTTAATCTCGAATACTAGTTAGCAACTACTGACACATTTAATCAGGTTAACCGACTGCTAACATGACATAGCAATATCCTGAATTATATCCAATAGTACATAGGTATTAAGTTTCTCAGATTTAACAAAAAGTGCATTTCGATTTTATGGACTATGACGTTACCGAGATAACGTTATCTAATGTCATGAATATTTTAAAAAAACTAAGTTGTAAAATACGCCATATAAGAACATAATTAATGCACCTTAAGCGCGCAATCTACTCGTGTCTTTCAAACCTTTTAATATAATTATAAATGAAGTTGCTGGTCAGTATGAGCCTATAAATTTCAACATTTTCGTGCATTAGTTTTTCGGGTTGTCTTCATTAAAACAATGAATATTGATTATTATTTCTGCTTGATAGGAGTTTTGTGTATGTCTACTTCCATATCTAGCCTATAAAATCGATATAAAACAAACGCAAATCAACTGTTAATAATTCAGTTTTATGCAAATTCATCATTGCGCAATTGCCATTATTTTTCAAACTGCCGCGGCTTTTCCTTAAAAGGATGTACTGAGCTCGCTTTGAAGTAAATGATGTCGAAGAAAACCTCAGTCTAAAGCAACTGGATAATTATAAATATAGAATGTTACATCACACTAGGAACATATATATACGAAACTGCAGCAAAGTTGTTATCAAGCCATAGAGTTGGAAGAGTTAGCTGTCAAGAAGAAAGTTACCGGTAAGGCGCGAAACTAAGACTTGTTTTAAGTTAGTTTTTGGAGTCCAAACATTTATCCCGAACAAACGTTCAAGTTCTTGATCAAGTTGCTACAACTGATTAAGTTTTTTAAAGATTTTTCAGTATAAAGTACTAACGATGTACACCTTTGCTCCACAAAGTTTATTTCAAACATCTATATGCAGATTAATTTGGTTGACCCCGACTAATTTTTAACTATTTTGCTTTAAAGGTCTTTTGAAAACTGAAGTCACGATCAACATATCACAATGGTAAGTAGATACAGTATTTTGATAAAATTGTAGATGACCGTTGTTAACTCTTAATTTTAAAAATGCCCGACAGAATAGCAGCCGACTGCTATTTTAGTCAAAAACAGAGGTCGTTGTACACTAAACACACCCTCGGCCAGGCTTTTTTCAGCCATAAGAGTGATTAGGAATGATCAAAGCAATTGTTCTTTATTTTAGGAAGCAGAATGTACGCAAATTTTGCTTTAATCTCCCCTTGCTTAATTGAAACTCGTAATGTAATAAATTATATTTCAAAAATAGCTCTCACAGATATCAACTTTGGTCTTCATTTTCTCCACTTCTATTGAACAAAAATGCTTCATTTTGAAATTTGTATTTCCTTTAAATAGCAGTTCTGATACCTTGATAAGGATTTTTTTAGGTTATTAATTTTATTTTTATTTTCTCTTGATCCAGTCTATGTCAGGGGTCCAAGTCGATGCTAAAATCAACGGTTTGTTTAATGACATGAAGATGAGAAGCAAACACAAGTTTGCATTCTTCAAAATTGAAGGAAAGAAGAAAATTGTTTCTGACGTGTGTGGTGATCCATGCAAAACAGAAACAAAAGAAGAAGATGAAGCACAGTTTAATAGAATGAAGGAGCAACTCAGCAATGAACCACGATATATCTTGTATGATTTTGGATTTATGAAGAAGGATGGCAGGAAAGTTAATAAGTTGGCATTCATCTTTCGGTGAGTGAGGCTGTCTTTGTATTTTTAGTAATTGGTGACCGGGCATAAAATTTCCCGTTAGTTTCAAGACATTTTAGGCTGGATTTTAATGCATGTAGCGCGACAGAGTCAAAGTTGTAAGAACATTTTATTTCATTAACATGGTGAAAATCAAAGACTTGATTTGAGTCGTATAGTAAGCGGAGTTATAAGTACAACAGAATCGATAGCCTGCGTGTCAGGCGTTTGAAAAGAAATGGGAAGGGGATTCCGGGCGCTCGAGAAGCGCGAAAGGCGCGCGAGTGGAGTATATGGTCTTTTTCGTTTTTTACATCTACCAGAGACATGTAAAAGTAATGATTTAGTACCTTAATTGATGATACCTTATTTTGATTGGTTGAAGTCAACATCACGCTATTTGGGACTTCTTACTGGTGATAAAACCGCTCTAAGCTTACTTTTATCGCGGCCTTCTTAAAGATCGTTAAACTCGTTTCATAAACTCGGCACGCGTCGTTGCAAATTTCCTACTTCAGTTTAGCTACAAACAGCATCAAACCCGGGCCACTTTGGTGGAAGATGAGTGCTCTCTCCACGGCGCCTTCCTTGTTCCCTGAATTGATGTATGATTGATCAAAGTGCAATCATCAAGAGATTATTAAATAAAAAAAGTAGCCAGTTCCATGCTCTCAGATAGTAAGGATGACGCGTAAATGTAAGGCACGCGAAAATATAAACGCGCGATCTGGGAAAAATGGGCGGCCCCGCCCTTCCTCTCCCAAGTCTCCTCCCGTCAGTTTATTTTTTTGTTTGCGCTTTCTCCATTTCGCTGACCCGACTATCTCGGAGCCTTGAACGGGCTAACAAAAACGGTCTTTAGGTTTAGTTTGCGTGATAAAGTACACCTTTATTGCCTGGTTCTCATTTCTACTTAGAGACTGTTCACATGAGGTGAACCAGCTTGGTTAGCAAGACTGGCCTGCTTTACCGGGCTGGTTCAGCTCGTACCTTGTTTTGTTTTGTTCCTTCGAGGAACCAAGATCTCGAAAAGCGGGGCCGAGTCAGCCCGGTTAACTGAGCTGGCTCATCTTATCTCCCTCTTTTGTTTCAGGTGTGACGAAAATGCAAAGATTGGAGACAAAATGATATACGCATCTTCAAAAGACACCATCAAAAAGTGCTTCACTGGTTTATCACTGGAATTCCAAGCAAACGATGGGGGTGACTTGGATTACACAACTTTAAGAGAGGAAGTGGAAACTAGAAACGCTTAGATAGCATACATCAGAACACGACACTCAAGCTTTTTTACAACTTTTCCTTTTTGCATAATCTGCCCTTTAAGTTTTAGATGGCAAGAAATATCAATAACTGCATGCAATCTGCCTTCATTTTATACCTGTTATCTCTGACCGCCTATTGAATTTAACAATGGTGGGAGGCCATTTTGTAGATAGAATTATTTGAAACCTTTAAATACCTGGAAGAAAGCGAATGTTTTGACACCTTAACTTTGTATTCGGAAGTAAATTTGTAGTAAACAGTGTTTTTCTTCCTGGCATATTTTGTTGTCTTCAGTGAAAACAATCATTTCACAAATAGTGACAGGTCGTTTCGATACATATTTACTTGGTCGAAGTGTGAATAGTTTCACGTGCTTGGCTTAATGAACGAAGAATGCTCACCTCAAATGCTTTCTTGTCCACGTGCAAACTCAGTATACTTGAAGAGATCAAATTTTTTGTGCAATTTCATTGCTTAGGGGGCGAATTGAAACGACTCTGTATCAAATCGACCGGTTTCCTCACAAACATACCATCTAAAATTGAGATAAATACAAACTGAACAGGTTGTTTGTTACCCTGTGAAAAGTGGTTTCTCCAGTTTGGATGCTACGCTACGAAGGGAGAGTAACGCTTCGTACCGTAGCGTCCGGACTGGGAAACCACTGTTTGCAGGGTAGTTGTAAGTATTTCTTGACTTATGAACACTCGCGTATTATATGCTTCAGTAAACCATTCAGGACCTTTCAAGACCTCTGAGCTGAAAAATCACTGAATGATTAATAGTGACTTTCTGTGAAGAAGGTGCGTTAGTCCAAAGCGAGCTAGTAAGTCTTTACGGCCTTTGCCAATATTTTTGTGTCAAGACCAGATTAAACTTCGACAATTTTTGTCTGAGATGATGTTTTGAGTTCTGGAATGAAGGTTTGCCAACCTTATTTAGAGCAGAAGGATAGTTCTAAAACGAAACAATTTCTTCAAGGGGCTTGGCACCGAAGAGGTGTGTCCCTTTACTTCGGGGAAAGGGGAAAGAGGAGCAAGCAAGGGGGAACGACAATTGAAAATCGGATGAAAACAGAGAAAGGGTATGTATTGTAGGGCTAGCTACACTGTAGGGTCCCATTTTTCATTTCCAACTCCCCGTTCCTTGGTTAAGTAACCTCCAAGGGAGGAGTCCTCTTTGTTCGAAGGACATTTTGCAGGTAGACTTATCCTTGCTTGGAATAGGCCGATTTGTACCTTGGGAATCAGAGGTTTTTTCTGCGTGCGGCGTTTGCCGCGAAATGCTTCGTCGGTCACGGGCCTACGCCACGGCTGTAAAGGCTTGACACCAAAAACCGCGCATGAAAAGCCCCTGGCACCCAGGGTGGCCAATACTCTCTGACGTTATAGATTTCACGAGGTTGCAAGCTAAAAGATTTTGGCGGGAAACAGTTTCACTTTTAGAAGTCATGTGACCTCGAGGTAACCAATGAGAGCCCGCGCTGTTGGCAAAAACACGGCTCAACATCGAGTCTGTGCGTTTACATACCGGTACTTGGCTCTTAAGGTGGTTTTTAGGTTTCAGTTCGTGGATTCAGATGAAGCTAAGCGAGCAGCGTGTAAGTTTTTGTGAGTGAAGAGAAAAGAAGGGTGCGAAATACAGTACAGGACAGAAGAGAGCAAGCTCATTTTTTGCGCTTCGACTTCCACTACAACCGAAGGAGTTAGAGAAATTCTAATCATCTCCATTCAATTGATTTTATTCTCGGTGAAAACGGTCTGATTGGGCTTCATTCTAATTATAGCTCCAGATTTCAGGACTGACTTGCTTTACAGAGGTAACTTTAATCCAGGTATTACATGAACCGAGGCAGCTCGAAGCCGCCATGTATACAGAAAGATTGAAAGCAGTGCACGTGAGCAGTACGTTTACCCGCTGTCCAGTTGCTGGCCCGGATCGCCAGAGCTGGTCGCTTACGAGAGTGGTTGCAACACTGTTGCAAGGAGAACTTCCATTGTATGTGAGCAGCAAGCGAGAATAAACCGATATATAATTTATTTATATGATTATTTCTCCATACTAATTTATTACTTATTTATTTATTCGCTGGACCTCTCTTGTGTACGTGTATTTTTCAGTGATGTAAAGACTTCCTGCCCAAATTAGGGAGATCTACAACGTTTCCTGTCTAAGCGTAACTAGGTCACGTTTGAAAAGTATCTAAGACATCAGCAGAAGTATACCAAGAAAACAAAGTGTAAACACATATGTGTTCCCTTCAGCCTCTCTGGCTTGGGAACAGGGAATAAAAATCCCCATTTCTCTCTAGAACAGAAGCGCAAGCCCCGATAGTTCACTTCTATTTAAAACCGTCTCGCATCATCGATCAAAGTTACCTCGCCCCATGCTCCTGTTACTACTGCGCAGGATCACGCGATCACGCAATTTCTTTCAAAGAGTCACGCTATAGCTACAGAGTCGAGCTTCACCTACATTCAATTCATCTTTTTAAAGTGTTCTTTGGAAAATCCACGAAATTACTAAAAATCAAAACTTCAGAAACAAGAGAGTGTGCTTTATGAAGTGTATAAAGGTTTTTTTACAGTACAGTACGATGATGACACCACGCAAAAATTGGATTCCACGTAAGTGAAAATCGCAACGTTTTTCGTAGAATCCCTCTTAACGGAAGGCAGGGTTTCCTTATCTTTGTATGATTTTTAATGTACGTTTTTATTTTGTCAGCTTACAAGTGGAAAGCGACAAGCTTCCCTTTTGCATGACGTGACATACGGGTGCCAATATCGTTTATTTCATACTTTGGTAATGTACACAGTGGGACGTAATTTATCATTGGGAGCGTACAATAACCCACGCAATGCAGGTCGACGTTTTGTCTCGAAGATTGGATCTACTAAAAGCTTGTTTTTACGTTGCATAAGAACTATGACATCATTTTTACAAGCTATGGGATAAACACTTGAGTAGAAAATTAGGCAAAGCTCTATAAAACTCACTTTACTAAAACAATAAGCGATTATAACATTTTTCAGAATGTTTATAGTCTAATATTATAATTACGGGAATAAATTGTGCGAGGCTGTGGAAAATGTTTGGACATGCAGTTCACTTACTTTGATTCTTCCAAAGTAGCTGGATGTTGTACCTTAACCTCGAATACTAGAGAGCAGCTACTGACACATTTAATAAGGCAAACCGACTGCTAACATGACATAGCAATATCGTGAATTGTATCCAGTATATAGGTATTAAATTTCTCAGATTTAACACTGTGAAAAAGTGCATGTCGATTTCATAGACTATGACGTTACCAAGAAAACGTTATCTAATGTCATTATTATTTTAAAAAAATCTAATTTGTCAAATACGCCATATAAGGACATTATAAACCTTATGCGTGCAATCTACTCGTGTACTTCAAACGTTTATAATTATATGAACGAGTTGCTAGTCAGTATAAGCCTGTAAATTTCAACATTTTCTTTCATTAGTTTTTCGGGTTATCTTTGGTAAAAAAGGAATATTGATTATTATTTCTGATAGACAGGAGTTTAGTGTATCTTTAGTTCCATATCTATGCTAACAAAACAAACGCAAATCAACTGTTAATAATTCAGTTTTATGCAAATTCATATCATTGCGTAATTGTCATTATTTTTCAAACTGCCGCGGCTTTTCCTTAAAAGGATGTACTGAGCTCGCTTTGAAGTAAATGATGTCGAAGAAAACCCACACTCTAGAGCAACTGGATAATTATAAATATAGAATGTTACATCACACTGGGAACATATATATAGGAAACTGCAGCAAAGTTGTTATCAAGCCATAGAGTTGGAAGAGTTAGCTGTCAAGAAGAAAGATACCGGTAAGGCGCGAAACTAAGACTTGTTTTAAGTTAGTTTTTGGAGTCCAAACATTTATCACGAACGAAAGCTCAAGTTCTTGATCAAGTTGCTACAATTGATTAAGTATTTAAAGATTTTTCACTATGTAGTGCTATATCGATGTACACGTTTTCTCCACAAAGTTTATTTTAAACGTCTCAGATATGCAGATTAATTTGGTTGACCCCAACTAATTTTTAACTATTTTGCTTTCAAGGTCTTTTGAAAACTAAAGTCACGACCAACAATCACAATGGTAAGTAGTTACAGTATTTTGATAAACTTGTAGGTGGCCGTTGTTAACTCTTAATTTTTAATATGCTCGACAGAATAGCAGTTCTATTTTAGTCAAAAATTGAGGTCGTTGTACACTAACCACACCCTCGGCCAGGTTTTTTTCAGGCAGGAGAGTGATTAGGAATGATCAAAACAATTGTTCTTCATTTGAGGAAGCAGAATGTAAGCAAATTTTGCTTTAATCTCCCCTTGCTTAATTGAAACTCGTAATGTAATAAATTATATTTCAAAAATAGCTCTCAAAGATATCAACTTTGGTCTTCACTTTCTCCACTTCTATTGA
>BOPM01000219.1:214968-252360 GCA_022179025.1 Porites australiensis
GCTAAGTTATTATAGCTTGTTGCAACATTAACATGTTCCGGGCCGAGCTTGTCCAGTACAATGTTCAGAGCATGTGTCTGATACTCCTTGGCTTGCTCAAAGTCACCTAAATACTGGTAAATCAAAGCTAAGTTATTATAGCTTGTTGCAACATGAACATCTTCCGGGCCGAGCTTGTCCAGTTCAATGTTCAGAGCATGCTGCTGATACTCCTTGGCTTGCTCAAAGTCACCTAAATGCTTGTAAATCGAGGCTAAGTTATTATAGCTTCTTGCAACATTAACATGTTCCGGGCCGAGCTTGTTCATTTGGATGTCCAGAGCACGTTCCTGATACTCCTTGGCTTGCTCAAAGTCACCTAATTTCTTGTAAATTGAAGCTAAGTTATAGTAGTTTGTTGCAACATCAACATGCTCTGGGCCGAGATCTTGAAGCTTAAATTTGAGTGAATATTCAAAATATGTTCTTGCTCCTTCGAATTCACAGTGCATTTCACAAATACTTCCAAGGTTTTCGCATTTTCCGGAAATCTCCTTATCATGAACTTGAAAGAAATTATCTCGCAAAAACACTTTGTCAGTTACTATAGTTAAAACTTTCAAATGTGGAGCGATGTGTCTGGTGTTTAGTCGCTCATTATCTGGTGGAGTTGCGACGATGAATTCGTTAAATGATGTAATGACCCCACTAACGACCTCATCGATTTGGATTTCTGCACACTCTTTTGCTACAGTTTTTATAGCATCATGCACAACCTGGTGAAGTCGAATAAAACAGCCACCCTCGTCATCTTGGAACAGCAGAAGTGAGCTTCTTCTTAATCTCATGCGAATTAATTCTTTGTCCGCTTCATCAGACTCTTCATGTGCGTTCATGATATAAGTAAGTGCTATGTCGACGTTCAATGGCCGTGGAGCGCAGAGGGCAAGAAAAGTGAAAAGGTGTTTTTGAAATTTGTCGGATCCCATCAGTTTTTCGACGGCTAAAGCTATTGCTTTGGTCATTGAATTTGGGTAAATTGGATTGGTGCCAACAAGTGCATCCTCCGTTTTCTGTATTTTGCCTTTTTCTAAGATCTTTAGGTATTCATCCCACCCAAAATGCGTTGATGCTTTGTCCTGCCGAATCTCTTTAACAAAGACGGCAGCGCCTGCTAAAGCAAGAGGTTGGTAATCCAGTCTTTGTGCTACTGTTCCTACCAGCTCGCTATCTGGGATACCAGAAAGCTTGGACAATAATGAATGGGCATCATCGGGCTCCATACCTTCGCTCACTGAAATGTGATTAACGAAAGAGCTTTTTGAGGGAATTGACGCTGTGTCCTGCGTCGTAATAAGCAAATGGCCTCTTTCCCAAGCCTTTGAATTAAACTGTGGTAAATGGACATGCACAGATGACATGGTAGTAACATTGTCAGCCACCAGTAGCCACGACGTGTAACAGGTAATTTTTACAGCGACAAGCATCTTAAGACTAGTGATCTTTTCGTCGACAGTCGAGTCCTTTGAGCTGAGGGTTTCCACAATTGAATAATCTGGGCACTTTAAATGGCGAGCAAATGAGGCATACGACTCCAGAAGTGAATCTAGACTTGCAGCATTTAAGGTCATTACAAATGAAGGCCCACCTGGCATTCCTTTGAGGTCGTCAAAGAATCTCTCAGCTACAAGGCCAGCTAGCTGTGATTTGCCGCTTCCAGGATTCCCTGAGATGTATAGATAAGTCAACTTGTTGTCACTGGACTCATTTAGTTCCCTCAGCTGTTGGACTATTTTGGCTACTTCAGTTTCACGACCACCGATTTCATGCGAAGGTTTAGGAGGGAGAACACAGAATGAGGGTGCTTCGTTTTGGAGCTGATTTGCAAGGACCTGGCGCTGACTCTCTTTTTCTTGAACTTCTTGTTTTAGATTATCAACTTCTGTGAGGACCTTTGTTAAAACTTTTGTTTGAAACGTTTTCTGATATTTTAGGTCTTGAATAGTTACAGTGGGAAGACTAAGCGCTTGAAAAGCAACATCAACTTTGCTTATAGCATTGTGAAAATCTACCTCAGAGAGACTACCTTGTGACATGTGAGCGAATTCTTTGTTCCTGAACTTTCTTAGATCATCCACATTTTTACTGACTATTGCGCTAAGACGTGGCCCGACGCAATCAGAGAAAAGGATAGCGTAAAACAGCATTGTACAATCCCATTCCCCTCTGTTTCCGTTTTTCATAGTTGCCAAAAGATGAGCGTTTTTTTTTTTATTTCGAGCAGACTCTCCCTTATAAAAGTCAATTCCATTACGAGGCTCGTCTTTCCATTCTCCTTTTGTTGATTTGTACAGTTTGTCCCATTCTTGTTTAAATATTTCTCTCAGACCCTCCGCTAGTATATCAGTAGTTAGATAACAAATTCTGTAATAGTTCAGCTGTTCATCGGTGTATTCTTGTGAAGATGCCATACTTGATGTACGTCTGATGAATTACTATGAACCTTTGGGAAAATTATCTTTGCAATTAGTGACAACATACCCGGGGGTAAGCCCGTTAGTATATACCAAAACAGTGGATTGTGTTTTTCGCGCGCTCTGATTGGCTACTCTACTAATGAATATCCTGCACTATTCACTGATTCACCTCCAGTTCCTCCGAGCGAGCGACGCCAACCTGAAACTCGCGGAAGTTGCGAGCAAAATGCCTTCCTGGTTTGCTGCCGTAACAAACAAAGAAATTTCACAACTAATCAAATAAGCAAGCTGTTCCCGAAATACACGTAGAAGGTGACAAAGTTCGGTTTGGAAGTTTTAACAGGTAAAGCTTTGTCTTTTTGGTTTGAATTATCGATAAAACCGGCGAAAAAGTTTTTTGTTTACAAATGCAAATTAAGCTTAAGTCTTGCGTTACTTTATTCAGTTGACTTGTTCATAAATAAGCATAAGACTAAATTTAATAATCCTTTTTACAGAATGATTTTAAATACAAAAAAGAATTCACAACTCCTTTTGAAGAAATTTCCCCGCAAGAGCTAAACAAATGCCTTCAAAAGTTTTATTTGTCGGCAAGAAAAAGCGACGACCGCGGCCGTTCGGTCATTGTGCGCCAAAATTGTAATCGTTCGCAACAGTAAATTAGTTAAAAATCATCATTTTTGTGCTCAATTATCTCATTGTTTTAGTTTCTACTAAAACAATTATTCACCTCAGTGTCGGTGGCTAGTGGTGGGTATTTACCTCGCCGCTTCTCGGCGTCGATAAAAGGGCACCACTAGCCACTTCCACTTCGGTGAATAATTGTTATTTATAGGCTATATAGGTGTGTTCCACAAACGGTATGGCGTTTGAGCCCGTTTGGTCTCATATGAAAACGCGTCAGGTATAGATTTTGCCCATAAAAGTCTCAAAACGGGTATAGTTTTCAATGGAATCACAAGAGTTTATAAATTAACGTATTTTCGCCTAAAAACTTATTCAGTGTCAGATACTACTAAATGATGATAAAAAAAGGCTTAAAAATAAAAAATAGTTTGACTTTACTTGGGCGAAGTAACGGGTTTCCAAACAGAGCATATAACTTTTCCGGGAGCGCGAGACACGTGCGACGGATGAAAGCGCTTTTCCGATAAGCGCGCTCGCCTCGCGCTTATCTTCGCTAACCTCAAAAACGTGAAAAGATGACGCCTGTTCTGCAGGGTACTTTATATTTTCCTTTCCAATTAAATAGGATTTACTTTACACTAGAAATACTGTAACTGAACTACGGCCGAATACCTGGAGGACATAACTATGCAAAACAGTCTGTCATACTTCATCCGGTATAGACTCTCGATGAAGATTATAGAGTTTCGATGGTAAACGAACGATCAGAATATAAAGCTTATGGCTTTTGGTCAAAAATGGTCACAAAAGGCTATCATTCCTTACCATTTGCTGTGAAAGTCTCCGTTCGACTTTCTTTTGAACGGTTTCATAATTTGAATAATCGACAAAGAAGCTTTCCGCATCATTCAATTCCCACCATGTAACTGAACATGCCATTTTCGTACAAATTAATTCTAAGTGCGCAATAGTTCTTTTGTACTGGCTTTTCGTTATTGAAGAAGAACGAAGCGTGTTTTCACATCATTTTGCTTCCAGACAGTTTCAAAACCATAGCTTACTTCGGCAGCTCGAATAATGGACCAAAACAGTCAAAAAGGGTCATTAAAAGGCTATCATTCCTTACCATTTGCTGTGAAAGTCTCCCGTCGACGCTCTTTTGAACAATTTCGTAGTTTGAATAAGCGACGAGGAAGCTTCCCGCATCATTCAATCCCACCATGCAAATTAAACATGCCGTTTATAAACAAAGTAAAGGTTTTTTGACCGCGTGTAGAAACACGGCCTTCTTATTGCATTTTCTTACCTTTTGGAACTCCTGACTCAGGCAGTAAGTTTCGAAGATACCAAGTCTTTATAAGGTATTATTTAGCTTCCGCTGGAATGACGAAGGGAAGCAGGCTGTCGAAACGAAAGCGGAATGTTTTATTCCTTTCAAATATGCATTACTGACCAAGCGCGAGGTGGACAATATGACTGGATATATGGCCAAATTCCTGTTTTTGCATATTGTTAGACTTTCTAAAAGTCCTTTATTTTTTTTTTCCTTTATTTTTTTCCTGGTTGGTTATGCCACGAGACTTGGTCGTTCGCTTGTTCGCTGCGCGAACTCATGCATTGAAGCTCGCTTCACTTTTAAGAACTTATGAGAGGTGGATTTGTAGCAAGTCTAGCATTTTGTTTAACGAGACGAAGTCGAGGCCTATGAATATATATATTGGTCAACATGACCAAACTATCGTGATTTTGATTCACTACGCTTTCCTGCTGTTATTTAGTATCTTACGAGTGTGCAGGCCACCAAGACACTGATTTATCTCAGTTTCTCGCTTACCCTTTCCACAACCTCGTCCCCAGGGCTTTTCCCTTAAAAAATGACTGGGAAAAGCCCTGGGGACGAGGTTGCGTAGGTCCCGTCTCACAGTACTTACACCCACACCTCAGTTTGAAAAGAGCAGGGGACGTAGATCCCGGTGTTGTGGTCAACCTACACATCACATTATAGGTTGGGTGGATACAGTAAGCTCATAAATGGACTGAGAGCGGCTGCCAGCGGCGCCTTTGTATGCTGACGTCCGAACTCATTCATTCTCTCATTCATTCATTCATTCGTTCATTCATGGTCCACCACGCGATACTATTACCCGCAGTCGCGTTTTCCGTTCTCCAAACACACTTGAGACGCCTAGGAACGAGGCAGTTTATCTATTTTTATCGAGTACTGACAGCTTTAAGACTAAAAGAAATCTACTAAACATATCTTTGCTCGCCTAAAAAACGTGAAAAATGACGCCTGTTCTGCAGGCTACTTTATATTCAGTTTCCCTTTCCAATTCAATAGGATTTACTTTACACTAAACATATTTTAACTAAACTAAGACCGAATACTTGTAGGACATAACTGTGCAAAATGGGCTCTCATGCTTCATCTGTAGAGACTCTCGATGAAGATTATAGAGTTTCGATGATAGACGAACAATCAGAACATAAAGCTTATGGCTTTTGAGTTCTTTTTGAAAACTTTAACAAAGATCTAAAGAGAGTTAACGTCAAAAAGTTACTTCTAGGTGCGCTTACTTCGGCAGCTCCAATAATGGACCGAAACAGTCAAAAATGGTCAAAAAAAGGGTATCATTCATTACCATTTGCTGTGAAAGTCTCCGTTTGACGTTCTTTAATTTTTGAACAGTCTTATAGTTTGAATAACCGACAAGGAAGCTCTCTGCATCATTCAATTCTACCATGTAACTGAACATGCCATTTTTATACCAAGTAAAGGTTTTTTGACCGCGTGTAGAAACACGGCCGGCTTATTGCATTATCTTACCGTTCGGAACTACTGACTCAGGCAGCAAATTTCGAAGAAACCAAGTCCTTATCACTGAGCTTCCGCTGGAATGACGAAAGGAAACGGGCTGTCAAAACGAAAGCGGAATATTTTAAGGCGTGATGACTATTTTTATTTTCATTATTATTTCATTCAAATATGCATTACTGACCAAGCGTAAGGTGGGCAATATGACTGGATATATGGCCAAATTCCTTTTTTTTTTTGCATTTTGTTAGACTTTCTTAAAAGTCCTTTATACAGACCTCAGTCGCGTTTTCAGTTCTCCAAACACACTTGAGACGCCTTTATCAAGTACTAACATCTTTAAGAGTAACAGAAATCTACTAAGCATATCTTCACTCGCTTTAAAAACGTGAAAAAAATGACGCCTGTTCTGCAGGCTTCTTTACATTCAGTTTCCCTCTCCAATTTAATGGGATTTACTTTACACTAGACATATTTTAACTAATTAAACTAAGGCCGAATACTTGTAGGACATTACTATGCAAAACAGTCCGTCATGCTTCATCTGTAGAGACTCTCGATGAAGATTATAGAGTTTCGATGGTAAACGAACAATCAGAACATGAAGCTTATGGCTTTTGGTTTCTTTTTAAAAAGTTTTACAAAGATCTAAGGAGAGTTAACATCAAAAAGTTACGTCTAAGTGCGCAATAGTTCTTTTGTACTGGCTCTACGTTATTGCCGCAGTTTGAAGCTTGTTTTCACTACATTTTGCTTCCACACCGTTCCGAAGCCAGAGCTTACTTCGGCAGCTTGAATAATGGACCGAAACAGTGAAAAATGGTCACAAAAAGGCTATCATTCCTTACCATTTGCTGCGAAAGTCTCCGTTTGACGTTCCTTTGAATAGTTTCATAATCTGAATAAGCGACAAGGAAGCTTCCCGCATAATTCAATCCCACCATGTAAATTATACAAATGAAAGGTTTTTTTTGACCGCGTGTAGAAACACGGCTGCTTATTGCATTATTTTTCTTACCGTTTGGAACTCCTGACTTAGACAGCCAATTTTGAAGATACCTAGTCTTTATGAGGTATCATTGAGCTTCCGCTGGAATGAGGAAGGGACTCAGGCTGTCAAAACGAAAGCGGATTCATGTTTTAAGGCGTGACGACTATTTTTATTTTCATCATTATACCTTTCAAATCTGCATTACTGACCAAGCGTGAGGTGGTCAATATGACTGGATATATGGACAAATTCCTTTTTAGCATTTTGCTAGACTTTCTAGAAGTCCCTTCTTTTTTTCTGGTTGGTTATGCCAAGACACCTCGTCGCTCGTTCGGTCGCTGCGCGACCTCATGCATTGAAGCTCGCTTCGCTCGCTTTTAAGAACTTATGGGAGGTCGACTTGTAGCAAGTCTGGCATTTTGTTTACCAATACGAAGTCGAGGCCAATAAAAAAAGAACGACGCCAATATCCAGCTACCTTGACCGAAGAACCTTGGTCAATAAAGGATTTACTTTATCGCCATATTTCCGTGGTTTTGACTCACAACGGTTCTTCTTGCTGGCTGTTACCGTTTTTATTCGAATAAGCGCCCAACCTCGAATTAGCCCCAACCTTGAATAAGCGCCCACTCCCTCCTCTTCCCAATCAAACTCAAATAAGCGCTTACCCCCACCCCACCAACCTGAGTGAATAAATTCTAATAAGAGACTTACCCGAGGACGGAATTTTCTTCAGAGTATTTTACAGAAACCTTGCTTTGTTACTTGTTCGCGTTTTGTTATTGGCATTTATTGTTTTGCTCCAAAATAAACATACTTCACTTGCTGAAAATGGTGAAAATGTAATAAGCGCCCAGCCTTGAATAAGCCCCCACCTCAAATAAGCGCCCACTCTTAATGTCCACAAATTTAATAAGCGCCCAGGGCAGTTAATGGAATAAATACGGTATTTAGTATTTTACGAGTAGGCAGGTTACCAAGACCCTAATTTATCTCGCTAACCGTTCCCAGCGTCCTTTGCGTCAACGCTAAACGCTCCCATGGTCCATTGCGGGATAATATTGCTCGCGGTCGCGTTTTCTGTTGTCCAAACACACTTGAGATGAGACACTTAGGAACGAGGCAGTTTATCTCTTGTATCGAGTACTGACATCTTTAGGACTAACAGAAATCTACTAAGCATGAGGCTAGGTGTGTAGACAAGATACCCGCATGACCGGTATGGGATCAAAGAGCGTGCGCACATTACGATGCTTCAAACATTTCGGATGGTAGGCCTGTGGCACGACTTAAAGATAGATATCTCCCCCATTCCTGTGAAGGAAGTCACCAACTTGTACCTTGAATAGACCTTTTTAGCCTGGATGTTTTGTTTTCAGATCCGCCAACCCCGGAATTTACCTTTTGTGTCGCACAAATTATGCATACATATCCACGTGGATGCACGCGAACGCGCACGAGCAGGAAAGGTCTGGAGTGAGGGTGCAAACGGAGAGTAGGACTGGAGAGAGACACACGCCCCACGGGCGTGTGAAGCCCACGTGCTTAGCCAGCGCTTCGCACCTTACAAAACTGATTTTGAGAAAAGTACGACTGTTTTGCAGTCTAGCTAAGAGGTCTATTGACAAAATACAATGATTTGAATGAAATTTTATCCTAAGCTCGTTTCATTGGAATGCAACAATGGAATGCGAAAAGGTTTATGAACTATTCTCAGTCGCCTTCTTACCGAGTATAGCCTGGGGATGAGTATCAAATACACTTAGGGAGTGGGGGACGGTTAAACCCAACGCCTACCCCCTCGGTACATTTTAAAACCAAGATGGCCGCCCGTAACGGTAGGTGCTCGGTCTCGGCAATCTTACGGGAGAATAGGGAACTGTAAACAGTCTAAAAGGTCTATTGATAGCAGATCCTCTTCAGTCGTGATCTGTACCGGGATAAGATTTCAGTCAAACCCTGCTTTATGGACACCAGCTTAATACGGACAACTTGTTATTACGGACAGTTTCCTTTATCCCTGGGGAAAGAAAGTCCCTACATTTTCTCTCAATTCAACCCGCTTAATACGGACACCTCGTTATATTACGGACAGTTTGCTTTATCCCTGGGGAAAGAAAGCCCCTACATTTTCTCTCAATTCAACCCGCTTAATACGGACACCTCGTTATATTACGGACAGTTTGCTTTATCCCTGGGGAAAGAAAGCCCCTACATTTTCTCTCAATTCAACCCGCTTGATACGGACACCTCGTTATATTACGGACAGTTGCTTTATCCCTGGGGAAAGAAAGCCCCTACATTTTCTCTCAATTTAACCCGCTTAATACGGACACCTAATATGGCTTCTTCAGTGTCCGTATTAACGGGGTTTGACTGTACTTGCTCAATATAAACGCACTGCGCATGCGACCAGCATTTTAGGCTTGAAATCGCATGCGTCATAGAACGTTTCAAATGACGTCACGGAAACCATATTGGTGTTCCTAAACAATAAAATGGCGGCTATGTTGATGTTCCGAGCAATTCTTCTGGGAGTTGAGCTCTTTTCTCAGACTCGTACCCAGTCGCTATTTAAGTGTTTTTTGGGAAGAGAGAAGATTGGGGATTAGCTTGAGGCGCGCGCGGGGTCTATTTTCCCTTTATCCCTTCCCATGAGACCCCGTACGCGTCTCAACCTAACCCCCAATCTTCTCTCACCCCCAAAACACATAAATGGCGACTGGGTACGAGTCTGCTCTTTTCTTATGTAAACACTTTCTTTTGTTCAAATGAATTTTCCATAGATGCTGGCTCCTTGAGTGAAAACGTTCTATTGGTAGTAATGACGCATAACTTGCAATTAACGCTTATGTTTTTGACTAAACTAAGAATGGGTTAACACACAACCCAAGGTAAAAAGATCTATTATTAAAGCGACTTTATCAGGCGCGCACGTGAAGATTAAGCCAGAATGGGAGGAAACAAGAGACCTTCTCTCGCGCACATCTCAGCTCTGTGGTTTAAGGGACAGATAAAGTTTCCCTTTGATGGTCTTCTGTTCGGGTTGTATCTTTCTAACAATAGCAGCAAGCTTTTTTCACGGTCTCATCATTTGACAGGCCCGTTCGTTTGCTCTTGAACTTTTTGTAAAAGGTCCTTGCTGGTCATGGGCAGTCAGGAATTCTGGGCGCTCGAAAAGCGCGAAAGGCGCACTAGTGGAGTATATGGTCTTCTTCGGTTTTCACATCTACCAGAGAGATGTAAAAGAAATGATTTAGTACCTTATTTAACGATACCTTATTTCGATTGGTTGAAGTCAACATCACGCTATTTGGGACTTCTTACTGGTGATAAACGCGCTTGAAACTTACTTTTATCGCGGCCTTTTTACAGATCCTTAAACTCGTTTCATAAACTCAGCACGCGTCGTTGCAAATTTCCTTCTTCAGTTTAGCTACAAACGGCGTCGAACCCGAGCCACTTTGGTGGAAGGTGAATGCTCTCTCCACGGTGCCTTCCTTGCTCCCTGAATTGATGTATTATTAATCAAAGTGCACTCATCAAGAGATTATTGAATAAAAAGGTAGCGTGTTCCATGCTCTCAGATAGTAGGGAAGTGTATTAAAGGCACGCGAAAATATAAGCACTCGAGCTGGGAAAAGAAGGCGGTGCCGCCCTTCCTCTCTCCAGTCTCCTCCCGTCAGTTTATTTTCGTGTTTGCGCGTTCTCCATTTCGCTGACCCAACTATCTCGGAGCCTTGTACGGGCTAATAGAAAAGGTCTTTAGGTTTAGTTTGTATGACAAAGTACATCCTTATTGCCTGGCTCTCATTTCTACTTAGAGACTGTTCACATGAGGTGAGCCAGCCCGGTTAGCAAGACTGGCCTGCTTTACCGGGCTGGTTCAGCTCGTGCCTTGTTTCCTTACAAAACCGTTGTTGTGTTTATATGAGCAGACCGGCTGGCCCACTTGCTGAGATCTTCCTTCGAGGAACCAAGATCTCGGCAAGCGGGGCCGAGCCACCCAGTTAACTCGGCTGGCTCATCTTATCTCCCTCTTTTGTTTCAGGTGTGACGAAAATGCAAAGATTGAAGACAAAATGATATACGCTTCTTCAAAAGACACCATCAAAAAGTCCTTCACTGGTTTATCACTGGAATTCCAAGCAAACGATGAGGGTGATTTGGATTACACAACTTTAAGAGAGGAAGTGGAAACTAGAAACGCTTAGATAGCATATGTTGTGGTTCAATTTTATCCTTGGTTTGAATTTTATATTCTTTTGTCTCAAACTCATTATCATACATTACCATACCCAAAAACAAAAGAAAATAAAATTTAAACCAAGGATAAAATTGAACCACAACACATACATCAGAACACGACACTCAAGCTTTTTTACAACTTTTCCTTTTCGTTTTTGTATAATCTGCCATTTAAGTTTTAGATGACAAGAAATATCAATAACTGCATGCAATCTGACTTCATTTTATACCTGTTATCTCTGACCGCCTATTGAATTTAACAATGGTGGGAGGCCATTTTGTGGATACAATTATTTGAAACCTTTAAATAGCTGGAAGAAAGCGAATGTTTTGACACCTTAACTTTGTATTCGGAAGTAAATTTGTAGTAAAGAGTGTTTTTCTTCCTGGCATATTTTGTTGTCTTGAAAACAATCATTTCACAAATAGTGACAGGTCGTTTCGATACATATTTACCGCTTGGTCGAGGTGTAAATAGTTTCACATGCTTGGCTTAAAGAACGAAGAATACTCACCTCAAATGCTTTCTTGTCCACGCGCAAACTCAGTATACTTGAAGAGATCAAAATCATTGATGTGTAATTTCATTGCTTCGGGGGCGAATTGAAACGACTCTGTATCGAATCGACCGGTTTCCTCACAAACATACCATCTAAAATTGAAATAAATACAAACTGAACGGGTTGTTTGTTACCCTGCGATCAGTGGTTTCTCCAGTTCAGACGCTACGCTAAAAAGGAGGAGTCACTCTTGGTAGCGTTGCGTCCGGACTGGGAAACCACTGTTTGCAGGGTATAGTTGTAAGTATTTCTTGACTTGTGAACACTCGCGTATGATATGTTCCAGTGAGCCATTCAGGACATTTCAAGACCTCTGAGCTGAAAAATCACTGAATGATTAATAGTGACTTTCTGAGAATAAGGTGCGATAGTCCAAAGCGACCTAGGGACTCTTTTACCGCCTTTGATACCATTTTTGTGTCAAGACTAGATCAAAATTCGATAGTTTGGGTCTGAGATGATGTTTCGAACTCTGGAATGAAGGTTTTCCAACCCTACTTAGAGCAGAAGGATAGTTCCAAACCAAAGAGAGCATGTCTCTTTACTTCGGGGAAAGGGGAAAGAGGGACAAGAAAGGGGAACCAAAGGGTATGTATTATAGGGCTGGCTACACTGTAGGGTCCCATTTTTCATTTCCACCTCCCCGTTCCTTGGTTAAGTAACCTCCAAGGGTTGAATCCTCTTCGTTCGAAGGACATTTTGCAAGTAGACTTATCCTTGCTTGGAATAAGCCATTTTGTACCTTGGGAATCAGAGGTTTTTTCTGCGTGCAGCGTTTGTCACGAAATGCTTCGTCGATCACGGGCCGACGCCACGGCTGTAAAGGCTTGACACTAAAAACTGCGCATGAAAAGCCGCTGGCACCCAGGGTGGCCATTACTCTCTGTCGTCATAGATTTCACGATGTTGCTCGCTAAAAGATTTTGGCGGGAAACAGTTTCACTTTTAGAAGTCATGTGACCTCGAGGAAACCGACGAGAGCGCGCGCTATATGACAATACGACATAACGACTTGTTAGGTCCCAGTGCTTATGTTGTTCTATTACTAGTGTGAACACGGCTCAACATCAAGTCTGTGCGTTTACATAACAGTACCTTGGTCTTAAGGTGGTTTTTGGGTTTCAGTTCGTGGATTCAGATGAAGCTAAGCGAGCAGCGTGAAAGTTTTTGTAAGTGAAGAGAAAAGAAGAGTGCGAAATACAGTACAAGACAAAAGAGCGCAAGCTCATTTTTTGGGCTGCCACCTCCACTACAACCGAAGGAGTTCGAGAAATTTTAATTACCTCCATTAAATTGATTTTATTCTCAGTGAAAACGGTCTGATCAGGCTTCATTTTAATTATAGCTCAAGATTTCAGGGCTGACTTGCTTTACAGAGGTAACGTTAGCTCGAAGCCGCCATATATACAGAAAGATTGAAAGCAGTACACATGAGCAGTACGTTTACCCGGTGTCCAGTTGCTGGCCAGGATCGCCAGAGCTGGTCGCTTACGAGAGTGGTTGCAACACTGTTGCAAGGAGAACTTCCATTGGATGTGAGCAGCAAGCGAGAATAAACCGATATATAATTTATTTATATGATTATTTCTCCATACCAACTTATTACTTATTTATTTATTCGCTGGACCTCTCTTGTGTACGTGTATTTTTCAGTGATGTAAAGACTCCCTGCCCAAATTAGGGAGATCTACAACGTTTCCTGTCTAAGCGTAGCTAGGTCACGTTTGAAAAGTATTTAAGACATCAGCAGAAGTATACCAAGAAAACACAGTGTAAACACATATGTGTTCCCTTTAGCCTCTCTGGCTTGGGAACAGGGTAGAAAAATCACCATTTCTCTCTTGAACAGAAGCGCAAGCCCCGATAGTCCACTTCTATTGAAAACCGTCTCGCATCGTCGATCAAAGTTACCTCGCCCCATGCTCCTGATACTACAGCGCAGGATCACGCGATCACGCAATTTCTTTCAAAGATGTCACGCTGTGGCTACAGAGTCGAGCTTCACCTACATTCAATACATCTTTTTAAAGTGTTCTTCGGAAAATCCATGAAGTTACTAAAAATCAAAACTTCAGAAACACGAGAGTGTGCTTTATGAAGTGTATAAAGGTTTTTTTTCTTCACGGACTACAGTACGATGATGACACAAGGCAAAAATTGGATTCCACGTAAGTGAAAATCGCAACGTTTTTCGTAGAATCCCTCTTAACGGAATACAGGGTGTCCTTATCTTTGTATGATTTTTAAGGTACGTTTTTATTTTGTCAGCATACAAGTGGCAATCGACAAACGTCCCCTTTGCATGACGTAACATGCGGGTGCCAATATCGTTTGTTTCCTACTTTGGTAATGTATACAGTGGGACGTAATTTATCATCTGGAGCATACAATAACCCACGCAATGCAGGTCGACGTTTTGTCTCGAAGATTGGATCTATTAAAAGCTTGTTCTTACGTTGCATAAGAACTATGACATCATTTTCACAAGCCATAGGATAAACACTTGGGTAGAATGTTAGGCAAAGCTCTATAAAACTCACTTTACTAAAACAATCAGCGATCATAACATTTTTCAGAATGTTTATAGTCTAATAAAATAATCACGGGAATAAAACTGTGCGAGGCTGTGGAAAATGTTTGGACAGTTTACTTACTTTGATTCTTCCAACGTAGCTGGATCTTGTACGTTAACCTCGAATACTAGTTAGCAACTACTGACAAATTTAATCAGGTAAACCGACTGCTATAATGACATAACAATATCGTGAATTATATCCAGAACAAAGGTATTAAGTTTCTCAGATTTAACAAAAAGTGCATGTCGATTTTATGGACTATGAGGTTACCAAGATAACGTTATCTAATGTCATTATTATTTTAAAAAAACTAAGTTGTAAAATACGCCATATAAGGGCATAATACACCTTATGCGCGCAATCTACTCGTGTCTTTCAAACGTTTTAATATAATTAAATTATATATGAAGTTGCTGGTCAGTATGAGCCTATAAAGTTCAACATTTTCGTCCATTAGTTTTTCGGGTTGTCTTCAGTAAAACAATGAATATTGATTATTATTTCTGCTATTTAGGAATTTTGTGCATGTTTTCTTCCATATCTAGCCTTTAAAATCGATATAAAACAAACGCAAATCAACTGTTTATAATAATAATTCAGTTTTATGCAAATTCATATCATTGCGCAATTTCCATTATTTTTCAAAATGTCTTTTCCTTAAAAGGATGTACTGAGCTCGCTTTGAAGTAAGTGATGTCGAACAAAACCGACAGTGTAGAGCGACTGGATAATTATAAATATAGAATGTTACATCACACTGGGAACATATATATACGCAACTGCAGCAAAGATGTTATCATGCCATAGAGTTGGAAGAGTTAGCTGTCAAGAAGAAAGTTACCGGTAAGCCGCGAAACTAAGACTTGTTTTAAGTTAGGTTTTGGAGTCCATACATTTATCCCGAACAAACGCTCAAGTTCTTGATCAAGTTGCTACAACTGATTAAGTTTTTTAAAGATTTTTCAGTATGAAGTACTAACGATGTACACCTTTTCTCCACAAAGTTTATTTTAAACATCTATATGCAGATTAATTTGGTTGACCCCAACTAATTTTTAACTATTCTGCTTTAAAGGTCTTTTGAAAACTGAAGTCACGATCAACATATCACAATGGTAAGTAGATACAGTATTTTGATAAAATTGTAGGTGGCCGTTGTTAACTCTTAGTTTTAAATATGCCCGACAGAATAGCAGTGTTGTTTTAGTCACTGAAAAACTGAGGTCGTTGTACACTAAACACACCCTCGGCCAGGCTATTTTCAGCCATGAGAGTGATTAGGAATGGTCAAAGCAATTGTTCCTTATTTGAGGAAGCAGAATGTAAGCAAATTTTGCTGTAATCTTCGGCTTGCTTACTTGAAACTAATAATGTGATAATTTCAGCTCTCCTAGATACCAACTTTGGCAATTATTTTCTCTCTATTGAACAAAAACGCTTCATTTTTTGAATTTGTGTTCTCCTTTATAGCAGTTCTGATACCTTAATAAGGTTTTTTAGGTTATTGATTTTATTTTTATGTTCTCTTGATACAGTCTATGTCAGGGGTCCAAGTCGATGCTAAAATCAACGGTTTGTTTAATGACATGAAGATGAGAAGCAAACACAAGTTTGCATTCTTCAAAATTGAAGGAAAGAAGAAAATTGTTGCTGACGTGTGTGGTGATCCATGCAAAACAGAAACAAAAGAAGAAGATGAAGCCCAGTTTAATCGAATGAAGGAGCAACTCAGCAATGAGCCACGATATATTTTGTATGATTTTGGATTTGTGAAGAAGGATGGCAGGAAAGTTAATAAGTTGGCCTTCATCTTTTGGTGAGTGAGGCTGTCTTTGTATTTTTATTAACTGGTGACCGGGCATAAAATTTTCCTTTAGTTTGAAGACATTTCACAGGTGTTTTAAGCTGGATTTTAATGCATGTAGCTTGACAGAGTCAAAGTTGTAAGAACATTTTATTTCATTAACCTGGTGAAAATCAAAGACTTTATTTGAGTCGTAAGCGGGGTTATAAGTGCAACAGCAATCAACAATCGGCAACAATCGGTGGCCTACGTGTTAGGCGTTTGAAAGAAAATGGGAAGGGAATTCCGGGCGCTCGAGAAGCGCGAAAGGCGCGCGAGTGGAGTATATGTTCTTCTTCGTTTTTCACATCTACCAGGGAGATGCAAAAATAGTTATTTGATACCTTAATTAATGATACCTTAAACCGATTGGTTGAAGTCTACATCACGCTATTTGGGACTTCTTGCTGGTGATGAAGCCCCTGGAAACTTGCTTTCATCGCGGCCCTCTTACAGATCCTTAAACTCGTTTTATAAACTCGGCACACGTCGTTGCAAATTTCCTCCTTCAGTTTAGCTACAAATGGCGTCGAACCCGGGCCACTTTGGTGGAAGGTGAATGCTCTCTCCACGGTGCCTTCCTTGTTCCCTGAATTGATGTATGATTAATCAAAGTGCAATCATCAAGAGATTATTAAATAAAAAAGTAGCCGGTTCCAGGCTCTCAGATAGTAAGGATGATGCATAAGTGTAAGGCACGCGAAAATATAAGCGCGCGCCCTTCCTCTCCCCAGTCTCCTCCAGTCAGTTTATTCTCATAGTGTTTGCAGTTTCTCAATTTTGCTGACCCGACTGTCTCGGAGCCTTGGACGGGCTAATAAAAACGGTCTTTAGGTTTAGTTTGTGTGACAAAGTACACCTTTATTGCCTGGTTCTCATTTCTACTTAGAGACTGTTCACATGAAGTGAGCCAGCTTGGTTAGCAAGACTGGCCTGCTTTACCGGGCTGGTTCAGCTCGTGCCTTGTTTCCTTAAAAAATCGTTGTTGTGTTTATAAGAGAAGACCGGCTGACCCACTTGCTGAGATCTTCCTTCGAGGAACCAAGATCTCGACAAGCGGGGCCGAGCCAGCTTGGTTAACTGGGCTGGCTCGTCTTATCTCCCTCTTTTGTTTCAGGTGTGACGAAAATGCAAAGATTGGAGACAAAATGATATACGCATCTTCAAAAGACACCATCAAAAAGTCCTTCACTGGTTTATCACTGGAATTCCAAGCAAACGATGAGGGTGATTTGGATTACACAACTTTGAGAGAGGAAGTGGAAACTAGAAACGCTTAGACAGCATACATCAGAACACGACACTCAAGCTTTTTACAACTTTTCCTTTTTGTTTTTGTATAATCTGCCGTTTAGTTTTAGATGACAAGAAATATCAAAAACTGCATGCAATCTGACTGTATTTTATACGTGTTATCTCTGATCGCCTATTGAATTTAACAATGGCGGAAGGCCATTTTGTAGATAGAATTATTTAAAACCTTTAAATACCTAGAAGCGAATGTTGTGACACTTTAACTTGGCATTCTCGGGAACTAAATTTGTAGTAAACAGTGCTTTTCTTCCTGGCATATTTTGTTGTCTTGAAAACAATAATTTCATAAATATTTACAGGTCGTTTCGATACAAGTTGACTTGGTCGAGGTGTAAATGGGTTCACGTGCTTGGCTTAAAGAACGAAGAATACTCACCTCAAATGTTTTCTTGTCCACGTGCAAACTCAGTATACTTGAAGAGATCAAAATTCTTGTGTAATTTCAGTGCTTCGGGGGCGAATTGAAACGACTCTGTATCGAATCGACCGGTTTCCTCGCAAACATACCATCTAAAATTGAGGTAATTACAAACTGAACAGGTTGTTTGTTACCCTGCCAGCAGTGTTTTCTCCAGTTCGGACGTTACGCTAAGAAGGGGGAGTAACGCTTCGTAGCGAAGCCTCCGGCCTGGGAAACCACTGCTTGCAGGGTAGTTGCAAGTATTTCTTGACTTGTGAACACTCGCGTATTATATGCTCCAGTAAACCATTCAGGACCTTTCAAGACCTCTGAGCTGAAAAATCACTGAATGATTAATAGTGGCTTTCTGTGAAGAAGGTGCGTTAGTCCAAAGCGAGCTAGTAAGTCTTTACGGCCTTTGCCACCATTTTTGTGTCAAGACAAGATTAAACTTCGACAATTTTGGTCTGAGATGATGTTTTGAGTTCTGGAATGAAGGTTTGCCAACCTTATTTAGAGCAGAAGGATAGTTCTAAAACGAAACAATTTCTTCAAGGGGTTTGGCACTTAAGAGGTGTGTCTCTTTACTTCGGGGAAAGGGGAAAGAGGAACAAGCAAGAGGGAACGATAATTGAAAATGGGATGAAAACAGAAAAAGGGTATGTATTGTAGGGCTAGCTACACTGTAGGGTCCCATTTTTCATTTCCGCCTCCCCGTTCCTTGGTTAAGCAACCTCCAAGGGAGAAGCCCTCTTCGTTCGAGGGACATTTTGCAAGTAGACTTATCCTTGCTTGGAATAGGCCATTTTGTACCTTGGGAATCAGAGGTTTTTTCTGCGTGCGGCGTTTGCCGCGAAATGCTTCGTCGGTCACGGGCCGACGCCACGGCTGTAAACGCTTGACACCAAAAACCGCGCATGAAAAGCGCCTGGCACCCAGGGTGGCTATTACTCTCTGTCGTCATAGATTTCACGATGTTGCCCGCTAAAAGATTTTGGCGGGAAACAGTTTCACTTTTAGAAGTCATATGACCTCGAGATAACCAATGAGAGCGCGCGCTGTTGGCAAAAGAATTCCAGCTATATGACAAAACGACATAACGACTTCTTAGGTCGTAGTGCTTATGTCGTTCTATTACTAGTGTGAACACCCTTCAACATCGAGTCTGTGCGTTTACTTACCAGTACCTGGCTCTTAAGGTGGTTTTTAGGTTTCAGTTCGTGGATTCAGATGAAGCTAAGCGAGCAGCGTGTAAGTTTTTGTAAGTGAAGAGAAAAGAAGAGTGCGAAATACAGTACAAGACAGAAGAGCGCAAGCTCATTTTTTGCGCTTCGACCTCCACTACAACCGAAGGAGTTCGAGAAATTTTAATTACCACCATTAAATTGATTTTATTTTCGGTGAAAACGGTCTGATCAGGCTTCATTTTAATTATAGCTCCAGATTTCAGGGCTGACTTGCTTTACAGAGGTAACTTTAATCCGGGTATCACATGAATCGAGGCAGCTCTAAGCCGTCATGCACACAGAAAGATTGAAAGAAGTGCACATGAGCAGTACGTTTACCCGCTGTCCAGTTGCTGGTCTGGGTCGCCAGCCCCAACGTGATTACATAGCAAATTTCCAGCCCGGTTAACTGGGATCCCGGCATCACAATCCCAGGGTCCCGGCTTGCCGAGCTGCCTTGGCAAAGCGAACAAAGCCAGCTCATGCAATCAGCTCCTTATATTATTGCTTTTGCTCTGACTATGAAGTCCTGTGAACTCCACAGAGACAATGAAATCTTCGTTGTCAACTATCCTTAACGAATTCCATTTAGGGTCAAATCCCGAACAGAACAATGTTCCTGTCAAAACGAGGTCTTCGTAACAGACTCAGCTTTTTCCTTTCCGCTTCACATGACAGTCGCTTGTCAGCACGTGACCCCTGACGTTCAGCCAACGACAAACTAAGCGAGGTATTTATGATTCAGAGGTGGAATTCTTTCGTTCTCTGTTTATCACGAAGTCTGCTTGCTCGATTATCTGAAATAAAAGAAATGATAAAGATTCTTTCTGCAAATGTCATACTTCCCCCCCTCTCCTTAAATAGTAAGGCCTCAACAGATTGTCTAAGATTGTTATTTTTTACCGACCATAAAAATGCCTTGGCTTCTAAGACTAATTGCTAGTTTTATTCTTATAGGAAAAAGCTCGGTAAATAGCATGGGATCTCAATTTCGTTCTAGAGCTACAATGGGTTAAAAAGGTTCACACATTGTAATCGGATGGAATTTAGCACTAACTAAGGGGAGTGGGTGGTATAGAAAACGCTCGCTTGCCGTTAGCATTAACTGGGAGGAGGGGGGGAGGGTGGTATAGAATAATGCACCTATCCCGTGAAAATGTTCAGTGGCAGAACTCGGGAAACAAACCACAACATCGTGTGGAAGAGAGGGCTGAGAACGAGATCTAATTCAAATGACGCCTTCTGTTCACCTACCGGATCAAAGATGACATTTGCAAAAAGCCCTTGAACAAATCTCCGGATGTGCAGTCTAAACTTGTACAGTCCAAGAACGTCTGATACTTCACAGTACAAGCAAAGGTCTTGAAACATATGTGGGAATCTCTCTTTTAACCTGGAACGAAAACGGCGCACCAAAAATGACATATAAAATAACCATTAATTTCTGGCAGGACAGTGCGAACTTACGAACAGTGCGTTGACCTTGGCATAGACTTCACGTCGCGCAAAATTCTATTAGTTTAGGACCAGGCTCCTTGGTGGGGTAAAAAGGGAAAAAAACGGCGAACGAAGCGAGCAGAGCGAGGTTCTAAGGAGGGGAACGGGCGGGGGCCATTCTCCCATTTCTTCACTTCCATATTTTTCCTTACCGTTTGTTCCCTTTCCCACAAAACGGAGAGCCTGTTCTCAGGCTACATTCTGTCAGCAAATTTCAGGTGAACGCTGATAAAATGTTGCGACCGTTTGACATTGCATGGACTTAACATTGTTTAAACATTCTCTCTGAAAATACTGAATCAATGTTGTCTCTGTTTGACCTGTTACTGATCAATGGCCTCAACATTACCTGAACTTTTGCTCAGTAAAGGTGAAAACAATGTTGCGACCGTTTGACCGGGCATGGTCTCAACATTGTCCACCAACATTCTCCGAACATTCTCTGGGCAGATGTTGGAACAATGCGGCCAGCGTTTGACCTGTCAGTGATGGTCTTAGCATAGTCTCAACATTGTCCTAAACATTCTCTCAACAAATGTGGTTTAATGTTGGGACCGTTTGACCTAACATGGTCTCAACTTAGTCTTAAGTCTGACTGAACATTCTCTTCTCGGAATGTGGTTTGACCTAACATGGTCTCAACTTAGTCTTAACAATGTCTGAACATTCTCCCACAAATAAGGTTCAATTTTGCAACCGTTTGACCTAATATGGTCTCAATATAGTCTCAAGACTGTTTAAAAATTCTCTCAGAAATGTGACTCAAAGTTGCGACCGTTAAACATTGTCTGAAGACTTTTTCAGAAAAGAGATTCAATGTTGCGATCTTTTAACTGAGTATGACCTCAACATAGTCTCAACGTTTTTCCAACCAATGTTGAAACAATGTTGCGATCGTTTGACCTGGTATGATTTCAAAATAGTATCAACATTGCCTGAAAATTTTCGCAGCAAACGCTGCAAAAATCTTGCAATAGTTTGACCTGACATAGTGTTAACATAATCAACAAATGATGCGAACAACGCTGTGTTTGCCTATTCCCGCAAGGCTTGTTATCCTTCACTCGCAGAACGGATAACGGAGTGTTGTAAGGTGGTTCTACCTTTTGAGAATGTGGACGAAATGCCATGGTGTTACCATTCAAACGAAACCTTTTTGGCAGTACTTTCACATGGTACTATTTTTTTCCAAGCAGAGCGATTTTCGTATGACCTAGAAACGAAAACGCGTGAACAAAACAGAAACAACAAACGAACGGAAAAAGGGCGATATGATTGGTTTATCGAACGGACACAAACGCGCGTGGCTTTTGGTTGTTTAAGCGAACGCTCGGGTGAAAAAACTTCATGCCCGAGAGCTTTCTAGAAATTAACGGATGCTTTGCTTTGACGTCATACTGCAATACGATTGGCCAATCAAACAATGCCTTCTCCATATTAGGGTTTTCTTTGGGGAGAAAACGAAGAGGCCGTGTTTTGATCTTTTCACCCATTGGCTAATAAAACAAAGAACACTTACCGAAACCATTTTTCAAGGTCATATGAAAATCGCTCTATTTTACAAAATGAGATTGCGAAATTTTGCCGAATTTTGACTAAAGCCACTACAGGGAATAAGAAGGTCTTATGTCTCCTTGCATTCAAGGACATCACTTACTTAGACAGCTCCTCCTGGTGTGATCTGGACCCCACTACACTGCTGAGCGAAGCTACAAGTCTCAGGATTTCATCACGAATCATCCGTTTTCCTTCAGGCGTGTTTTCATCCAGTTTGCTCTTGTTTACATGGGTGTGATTGGTTACACTCAAAGTGGAATCCGCTGTGGATGCTATGTACGAACACTCGCTTGCTGAATCGGTATTTTCAAACTTCAACAAAAGAAAAAATAACGTATATTAACTTACACCCGTACTTAGCAGTGGCAGATCCAGACCTTCAGATAAGGGGGTGGGGGCGGTCATCCAGACCCCGAGATAAGGGGGTTGGGAGGGTGGGGGGGCGGTCTCAAAAAATGTACCCTGGGTACCAGAGGTTTTTCTCGCGTGCGGTGGGAATTTTCGGTGTTGGCCGAAGGTCGATACATCTTCGGCCGTAGGCTGAAGCCACGAGCGGCGAATTGACAGAAACCGGAAACCGCGCTAGAAAAGTCTCTGGCACCCAGGGTACAAAAAATGTTTTTGTGGTCTTAAAATAAGGGGGCAGGCCCCCCAGACCCCTCCCCTGGATCCGCCACAGCTTAGGCTCGATTACCAGCCGTTCTTAGGGTTTTTATTTTAGAAAGGAGTAGGAAACTGGAGCCGAAACCCATCCCGCAATTGTTCCTGGGATCTTAAATGGGGTCGCTCCGGTCAGCTATGGGCCAATTTTTTTCCCTATCTCAGACTCAGTAGGTTTTGCGAAAAATAACTCAGCCCGGCTTGCTACTCGTTTCTAAAGTGGCGAATGAGCCTGCGATACCCGGGAGAACGGGGGAAATCCACCCTAACTCGTACTACCAGAGGGCTTTAGATTCTGAGACAAGGACGACTATCAGTACTTTGCGTTTGTTGTTTCTTAAAGGTAGCTCGTTCAGCGGCACAACATCGCTTTTAGGAGGTGGGGAAGAGAAACCTTCATTTTCCCCCTATGATGTCGGTAAAACGTCACAAAGGGCGTTTACAGGCTGGTTTTCACTAACGAAGGGGCAAAGTTGGAGTGGTAATCAGAAGCGTTGAACTTTACGATCTTGTGAAAACAGCGTTCTGATTCTCCTGATTCCGCTTACGACTCCGTCGTTTACGATCAAGTGAAAACTGGGTCGTCGGAGTCGCAAGCAGAAGCGGAAGAACTAAGCCGATCACAAAGCGTGGGAACGTGCCTTGTGATTGGTTTATCCTTCCGCTTCTGCTTCCGACTCCGACAATCTGGTTTTCACTGGATCATAAGCGGAACGTGAGCGACGGAGTCGTAAGCGGAGTCGGAAGAAAATAGAAACGTTCTGATTCTTCTGAATCTGATTTCCGTCGCCCTTATGACTCCGCTTACGACTCCGTCGCTAGTGAAAACCAGCCTTAAGCAACGTGTGGCAGCTAATTCTTGTCAGCGATTGAGGGGAAAAAACAGCCCCTCCCCCTCCGCGGTCGCTGAATTATCGTACCTTTGCTTCCAGTACGGGCGTTAACCTGTTCCACTCTCCATCAAGCACGTGTTCAGATGACTTGCTCCTGTCTCTCCCAGGCCCCACCCTGCTCGAGTGCATGCAGTGAAGGCAGCGGGATTGATCATGGCTTTCTCCTTCCTTACTGCGTACGACGATTGGTGGCATAAGGGTGGGGGTAGAAATAAAGTGGTCCGGCCAAGAGCCTTGAAACTCGTACGCTTCTGTCTGTTAAACAGTTGATAAATAAATAAATTAACTAACGATGTTCAACACCATCATCTAGCATTAGAACCTGAGGGGGATACGGACTGGCGGGCTAGTGTGGTAGTTTAGTGGCAAGGGAGAGAAATTAGCACACGAAAGGCACTGGTTCGACTCTGGTTTGTCAAATTCATGTCTTTACTATGAGCAATTTTGATAACAGGCCAAAATTCCTACACTTTTATTTAAAATGACAACGACCATTCACAAAAGGGAAATCTGCCCCGGCGAAGCTGTTTGGGATACGATATCTACGGGCAAAGCCATTACAGGGAAAGTTTACCACAAACGGAGGAGGCCCTACGAACCAGTTCCAGAGAAATTTGAATTACCTGCTTCTGTTTGGTCAGAAATATGTTTAGCTTATCCTCTATAAAAGCGGTCACGAAATAAGAAGAGAGAATTTGACTTTTTAACACAGTTAATACGCTGAAATAGCCTGTGAAAAAAGTAAACACCAAACCCTATCGTACGTACCTGGAAGAGCCTGCTGAGATCTAGAGGGAGACTAAGACCAAGGAATTCATTAACGGTATTTTTGCTTGAAGGTGTAAACTGCCGGTAATCAAATGCGCTGGAAATGCTTGCCAAACTGTCACGCTTGTTACTGTATGAAGAGAATTCCACGGCAGACATGGAGCGGGATATTGCATAGCTAAAGGAAGAAAGAAAAAAGACCGAAAACAACATATATTAATATGATACACTTTGACCCTTTAAAGTCCTCCAACATACCTGAATGATTTTCAAGATTGATTGCTGAGTTCGAGAGATCGAAAATTACGCCCTTTAGGCTTCGTCACGCGTTCCTCGCCCCCCACTCCACCCCCGAACGTGACCAAGGACTATGAACGTCTGCGTGGTTGGCTACCCTCCCTGTCGTTACTTAAAAAAGTGAGTGAAGCACTAACTCTATCACTGTAAGAAGAACCAAGAGCCTTTTACAACGATATGAGTCAAAAGTTAACTTCATTCGCCACTTTAAAATCGAGAAGGGGACTGGAGCCGAAATGTGTCGCGCAATTGTTTCTGGGATTGTTAATGGGGACGCACATGTCAGCTGTTGGCCATTTTTTTTTTTGCTCTTCCAAATAACAGTCCCAGAAGTCTTTGCAAAAGTTAACTCGACCCAGCTTCCCTCTCGGCCAAAGAAGCGAGCTGCATGTTTCGGATCAATAGTATGTTGACTCGAGAGGTGAAAAGGGCAAAATTAGAATTACAAAACAATTTTACACGGAGCATAAAGAAGTGTATCTTACCCTGTTCTTGCGGCACCGAAAGCATTTACTTTAGCTTCCAATTCACGGTTAAAGCTTCTTTGACGCCGTAGCGTACTTAACGCCGTATAACCAAAAGCATTCCTTGAGCTTGTAAACAGTGACTGTTCAGGGCTCGCGCATGAATTTCTGCGTGTATCGCCCGAGACCACCGTGATGTTTTCAATAGAGCTACACAGCTTGTTTTTATTCAAAATCCTTTTCGAAGAATATCCATCAGTTGATGAGTTTCCGCTGCTCGTACTGCGCGTGCGCTTAGCGGGCGACAAATCCCCGGATTTAAGACCCAGTTTCCTTGCAACCTCCGCTTTCTCAAAGGAACTGCCTCGACTTCGCGAGACGCTGGCGTCCGACTCATCTAAGCTAAGCTGACTGCTGTTTGCTAAAAGTCGGTCTCGTCTCAGTCCACTCGTGCTTGCGCTGTCTACACTCAAGGCCCTTGTTTTAGGGTCGCTGCTCGCACGGAACACAATCGTCTTATCGCTTAAGATCTTCACTTCGGCTAAGCTTTTGGAGCTACCTTGTAAATCGTTTAAATTCTCCATTGGTGGAACGTGAGTCAACTCGGGAACGGTACTCGAACGACTTTTGGTGGCAATTTTAGAGAATTCCGTGCTCCCGCTAAAACTAGAGCTGCGGGTCTCGGGTATCATCCCGAGGGACGGGCTCCCCATGCGGCGTTTCTCATTAAAGCTCAAACTCCTTGGCCGTGATTCAAGTTCATTCTGCAATCGCTCTGCTCCTGGGAAATTCTTGCGCTCTTCTTTCTGGATGCCATTCCCTAAAGGGCTCGAGCTGCGGGCTGCATCCCGCACAAGTGTTCCCGAGGGCGGGGACTCTAAAGAAAGAACGCCTTGGAAGCTCTCTCCAGAAGAGTTCAGAGGTCGATCTTTATCATCAAGAGTCTTTGAAGTGTCATCTGATGCAATACTCATTAAACTTTGATTAGTTGGACTATTCGTCTGCAAATAAACCCCAGGCTCGCTCGTGCTGCTACTAGCACGGCTGCGTGACGAAATGTACATTTCTAGAAAATCACCGCTGTCCATACTAGCACTACTTAGATTACTTCCAGACCGCACGTGCATAGATATTGGGGTAGATAAGTCAGTTGCTTCGCTGTCACTACGGCGCCGGATATCCATTTTAATCGCGGAGTCCGAAGAGGTCTCCGACAGGCTGCGTCCATCCGCACGATCCCGATCGAACATTTTATCCACGCGACTCAAATCCGTTTCACAAGGAGCACTCACGGTGTGTTTATGAGAAGGCACAAGTCCATGATTATTCGGCGAGAGAAGATCACCACCAGTATGTTCTCCAACGGTTTGTAGTGGTGGTGGAACCCGATCGACATTAGAATGCGCTCTTCTTTTACTCTCAAATCTCTCGTATGGAGCCATTTTCTCGCGGAAACTACCGCCTATGAAATTTCCCTCACTGAAATTCCTTTTATGCGTCAGTTTTGACTCCCTGTTTGTCAGCATATTGATGTCAAAGCCAGACTCGGCGAAAAGCCGTTCCATTATCCCTCCGGGGGCGGGGAGTTGGATCCCATCACTCGGAGGCGTGGCACTTGAAGAGTCCTCTCCTAAGTAGACTCCACTTCTTTCATCATAATGTCCGCGCTCACGTGTCACGATCTTCCTCATCCTTTCAGCGTTTTTGTACCACTGCGATAAAATCCCACCTTCGTTTGAATCATCACGCGATGCTTTGCGGGTAGGCCCCTTGTCCTCTCCTAGGTAAATCCCGCTCAATTTGTCATACGCAGTGGATCCCTCTGTGTCTTTGTTCTCCTCCCCGAGGTATATTCCCCCGGCTCGATCAGTCTCGGTCATAGCGCCGAACGGGTAGCTACTAAACGATGAACCCGAGACCGGAGTGCTCAGCGATTCCCCACGGATATGTCCGAAGGGGATAACCTCCTCCTTGTTTTCGATTGACGTCTCTACGACTGGCCACGCGTCTTCGCCGATGTGTCGAATACTCTCCCATTCTAAATCATGAAGGATGTCTGTGCCTTCACGAGTTTTGGCGATCAAACCCACGACGTAATAGCACGTTCTGTCAACGAGAGAAAAAGTAGCCTAAGAAAACAGCTGACATTTTTTTAAAATGACTCTTTTAACTGCCTCTTACCCTCAGCAATGCTTCATATATTAATCAAAGCAAATAAGTTTCTTATTCGAATCTACTCATATTGTCTCAATCACAGGAAGAAGATGAATATGGTAATACTCAATAGTTAGTCAGGTTTTCATTTGTTGGCGTGTTTTTTAACCACTTTCTGGCGGTCTAACTTTTACTTTCTCAAAAACCACCTGATGAACCTACACCATTTTGCCTGGCACTTGAAAACAAAAACAATCATCACAACCAATATATAAAACAAAAGAATCACAGTAATTACGGCTAGAGAAAAAAATACTTTTCCACCATGCTTCTGTCCCGTTAAAGATCAATTATGACGTGAAATTGCGGTAAGAGAATAGCAACAGATTCGACCTGTGACCTACTGGCTGCGCTTTCTCGTTCTTGCCACATTTTGATGTCATTTTGCAGACCGTGACACAGCAGAATGGAAAACAAACAAAACAAAATCAAACCAAAAAAGGGCGTGGAATTAAGTGTGTTGTATGGAAGAAAAGTGATCTGCCTCTTTCATACAAAATAATGATAATATCTGGATCTGCGTAATTATCGTTTAAAATGTCTAAAAAAAAGCAACATTACGTACCCTCTTATGGTAAAATTTTCACATTCTTCTGCCAGACTTACAATCAATGGAACGATTGCTTCCTCCACAAGAAAGTTGATACCCCAATTAGTGGAGCCGACATGTCCCTGAAAACAAGAGAAACCTTGACCCAACGCAAATTACAATTTTCGGTCACCTTAAGATGACTTTCTTTCTGTTGATGGCCACAAACTTTTAGGTGCTTGAGTTTGCTACGTTCGACAAGGTGACTCTAACATTTGGAAGCGTGCTGGATGTGAGGTCATCTCAATGAAAACAGCTGTCAAGCTTAATTCTCCTGTGGTAAAGTTTATTATGCTGTAAAAGGTGATTCTGACTTTTGAGTCTGTGCATGAAATCATAAAGTGTAACCTTTCAAACGAAAGCTAACAAGAAGTACTTGCCTGTGGCTCTACTTATTTCAATGTCCAAATTGATGCTGAATTTTGACCGTTCGGTTTATCCATGAAGTGTGGCAATCGTCAAAACTTCTTCAGATGGCAATATGTATCTTTTTAGAAAAAAATGTCCGTAACTATTGATTTTCTATAGTACTCACCAAAGCCCATAGAGCGGCCTTGATTTCCAACACGTCTTCTCTTGTTTTAGGCTCGACTGTTTGTAGTGTGCTAACTAACAGTTCAACATCGTTCTAAAGTGGGAAAAGAGGGTATGATTTGAGCTTGAAGGAGCTGCGTCAGGAAAATGAGCCAAATTAGACCTTTTTACCGATACGGCGGCCATATTGAATTAATTCGATTTAAGGAGTCTTATAGAATGCCCAGGGGGGCATGAGCATATTTCGTTTGTATTTTCGAGCGCTTTTCGGTACATTTTTTCGTAAAGTTTTCTTAGAATAAGATTGTAATGGGAAAGAAGATCCTTGTGCCGTGTCTGGATGTAATAATGATGCCTTTTTCCCAAGAAATATACAGTGAAAGACCATATTTCTAATACTAAACTAGAAAAAGGCGAACATTATTACATCCAAACACGGCACAAGGATCTTTTTTCCCATTGGAATCTTATTCTAAGAATACTTAACGAAAAAATGTCCCGAAAAGCGCTCAAAAATACAAACGAAATGTGCTCATGCCCTCTGGGCATCCTATAACACTCCTTAAATCGAATGAATTCAATATGGCCGCCGTATCGGTAAAAAGGTCTATTCAACCAAATGGGATAGAGTATTTTCACATGACGTCACGGCGGCCATATTGGCGTTCCAAACCAGTACTTGTGGGAGTTGACCTCTTATGTACACGCTTTCTTTTGTTCATATGATTTTGCATAGATACTGGCCACGTGAGTGAAAACGCTCTATTGGCTAGCAAAATGAGCGAAACCAAAACAACCGCTTAAAAGAAACATGGAACTTACAGTTTTCTGGAGAAGTTTGAATCCACTTTTCTTTTGAACTAACTGGCCGTACAGGTGGGGAGGGAGGTAAGCATCCTTTACAACCGTTCTGAAACAAAACGCAGATCAAAAGATTGATCTTCTTACAAAGTTTAAGAAAGAACGAGGGCTACAGCTACGAAAACCTCACTTAACAGGTACAGTTGCGCTGCTTCAAACTTTATCGCGCTTATTCCATCTCGTTCAGTTCGTCAGATGTTTGCAATTTTTTCTGGAGTTGAATTCTGAAAGACTGTATCAAAGTTTGGCAAAAGAAAAATAAAGTTGTTGTCTTGTGTTCGCGTTCTCCACAAAACGTGAAATTAGGCATTTTCACGTCGTAGTCGTGCAGTGACGGCAAAGAAATGTACACAAAAGCTTGATGCACGTGCAGAGTTGTTGTTTTGCTAATCTAAACCTTTTGCTTTTTTGCCGTCCTCGTTGTTTACGCCTGTTTTTCACTAGCGCACAAGTATAAGCATAAGCACAAGCACACGTGTAAGCAAGTGAAGACTGGGTCGACATAAGCATAAGCACAGTATATACGAACAAGTTCGTTCTTGTGCTTGTGATTATGCTTATGTCGTAGCTTTGACTAGTGAAAACTAGGTCGATATAAGCATAAGCATAAGCACAATGCAGTGGACCAATCATAGGTCACTTTGACCCAGACCTCATGCGAACATATCAAAAGCAATATGGCGGACACTTCGTCCACCATCTTGTTTATCATCGGGTTGAGGAGAGCTGGTATCGAGAATTTAGTCAAATATGCCATTCTGCGCGTACGTATGTCTTTATGCTTATGCTTATGCGTTAGTGAAAACCAGGCTTTGAGCTCCCTATCGCTTCACTTACGAGAAGTGGTAGCCTGAGAAAACAGCCGAAATTTTGCAACATCACCACTGGTTTCCTCACGAAATGACGTCGGAGAAACGAGCGCAGAAATGCCATAATGATGACGTGTCACTCGTCAGATCTGGGTAAAGCTTCACATTGGTCGTGGAGAAATTGGTTTCAGCCAATCAGAAGCACTCCCCAGATCTGGGCAGTGACACGTCATCAGTATGGAATTTCTGCAGTCGTTTGCCAGACGTCATTTCGCGGGGAAACCAGTTGTGGCGTCGCGTAATGTGGGCTGTTTTCTCAGGCAAGAATGGTGGTCGATGTCGGGGTCGGGGATAGATTCTCAAACAACAGATAATGCAAGAAAGACCATATCATTTAAACTTCGATCCTATTTGGGTCTACCGTACCTTTTGTTTGTTCTTCTTATAAAAGTATTCTCGTCTTTTTGTTTGACATATGACGTCAGGGATTCCGCCAGTAGTTCTTCTACCCAGTGGACGTACGCTTTATTGTAGTGCTTCCAATTGACAAACAAACAAATAAACACACAATTTAGGCTTCTGAAAAACTGCCCACCTACCCCTCCCCTAAGCCAACATTTTTCCCTAAATGAAACGTGTTAATGTTGGTTTAGGGGAGGGGTAGGTGGGCAATATCACAGAAAAAAAATACAATTTCTCGCAAACCGTTTGCATACACAATACTAAGAAAAAAAGTGAAGTTAGCTTTGTGACACCTCATCCCAAACCACTACTTTTTTACCCGCGTTTTTACAAGCCTACGTAGCCAGCGTTTAAGCGAGAGTTAGTTGGGGAAAAGGGGACGAGAGCAAAAATAGGAATGAAGGGTGGGAGCGAGGGGAGAAAAAGAAAGAGCGTTTCCTCTTTGTTTTTTTGTTCTCCTCCCCCTTTCCTCCATTTTTTTGGTTTACTGACAATTTTTTGTCACGTGATGGACAAATCGACGAACGAGTACCGGGCACTACACCCCGTCCGCGCTAATATTCAGCGTCCAATTATTCGTTCGCTACAGAATAAAGTGAAGAGTATGCTACTCAGGTCAATTCACTTCTAGTACCAGAAGGACTAACAAACCAGTAAACTGAACGTTTTTCAAGTGGGTCAATCGTGACATTTTCGTGACTTTTATGACTTAAAAGAAGAGTTGTTACGCTCCTATGATTAAAATATCGCTCCTTGCGTTCCTAATTTTGTGGCACAAAATCGAGAAAGGCGGCCATTTTCTCGCGGGCGCAATTTTACCTCGCTTCCAGGGAAGCTACCTGCCTCATTTTAATCTTAAAATCATGACGTATCATACATGTTCTCCGTTGCCTTAAAACCTCGTGATATCACGCACGAATTGAAATCTAGACTGCACTTTAGAGATTTGTGACAAATACGAATTTACTTATGCGCTTTCTAATGACGCGATTTTAAAGCTACGGACTCGTTACCACTGCCCCGTAATATACAACCTTAAGAACCAGAGGAACACAATAACAATTTTAACTTCTAGTTTCCTGTCTGGGCGAGTCTCCCAGAAGGCTAAGCCAGTCTCGCAAAAGGCTACAAAGTTCTAAGTAGGGGTCACAGAAAACCATAGCCTGCGCAGAAGGCGCTGGAAAGGGTTCGGGCGGGCGGGCCCAAAATCCCCTTGGCCTACCATACGCGCCTTCTAGTCTGGAAGAAATAAATATAAAATTAGTACCATTCTCCATTGATCCATAAGGGGAATCAGATAGTTTCGATAATTGAGATATTTCAGCCCACTTTCCACAGAGAGGAACCTAAAACGCAAAAAAATGTAACTGTTACAAAGGCCGCTGAAATCAAGGAATAGGAAATGTTCGTGTAACTTGTCATCCATTGATGCTGTGTTGCAAACTAAGATTCAGGGAACGTTTCTTTGTCTTTCACTCAAATTATGGTACATCCCATCTGGACATAGTCTCCTACAAAGCCCTTTTCTCCTTCGTCACGCAACGCCACTCCTTATGTGGATGAGCGTTGCGTGACGAAGAATAAGATGTGATCTCATCTTTCAAGCTGAGATAACGAGATCGCTAAGGTTCGCTAACTCAAACGACAATTTTAAAAGCAAACTAACCAGTTACCAGATGTTGAAATAAAGACGATCACAATAAAAACAGTGAAAGAATATTGTAGGCCAAAAAATTTCAAACCAAAGGGTTCAAAAATTTTCAAATGCCTTGGCTCCCATTGTTTAAAAAGGGCTCTCTACAATTTCAGAGGCGAGGGGGTGGGGGGTGACCCTCACTGGCCAAGTCTGAATATACCCTGCATGATGACAAGGCAAATTTCAGTTACATCTCTTAAAACTCACCTTGTCAAAAGACGAATACCTTTATCGCCCAGATGAAGTAGCACAGGACTTAGCTCTACTAGGTACTGGAGATTTGCCTGTTAAAAAGACATCATAATAGATCTGACCCTAGTAGTCTAAAACGTGTAGAGCGCTATCCACCAGATAAATTACTTTCAAGTGAATATGTATTAGGGAAACCTTTATCTCAGTGTATCTTACGTTATCTCAGTGATTTTGTTACAAATAGTTACGGTGAGTCCTAGGACTTATCTTGTGAACAAATCATGAGTCCCAGTTCAACAAACAACAATTCTTAAATTGAAAATGCTTGGGCCTTTATGTGACCAGACAGATAAAAGATATTCTAATTTTTAGACTTTTGTAAAGCACAACGAAGACTAAAAAAATATATACGTCGTTAAACTACAGCCACAAGAACTGCAGACGAACAGGATATTCTAAAAAGACAACTTCAGATCGATCGATCTTTGCGTCCTACAACACGCATGCCATGAACTTTTGTGCCTCTTCTCTTTGGGAATTTTTATGCGGCAGGGACGCAGGACGCAGAGGTAACAAAATCAATGTATCTAGACGATAGTAGGGAACGTAAGCAACGACCACGACGACGGCATTGAAAACGTCTCTAAAAATGAATCTGCTAACCTGAGATCAGGCCCAATTTTAGCGGTTCTCGTACATTCTCTCTAACGGCTACCGCTAAAATTTTCGTTTCGCCTTGCCGCCGGAATGTTGTTTACAAAGCGAAACGAAAATTGAGCCTGATCTCAGGTTATGAATCTGCATCCTTTCAAACTTCATCGCGTCTACTTGGACCCGCTCAATTTGTCAAATATTGGTGAACTTTCTTGGAGTTGAATTCTTAATATTTTATCCTGGTTCAAAACGAGAAAGGACCAGTGATCATTATTTTAAATCATGATTTTCAGCACCAGGCTTCTATCGTGAATAAGGTGATCTGTTTCATTTCGGTCGCTGCAACTCTCCTACAAATCGTTCTTACGGCCTTTTTTATGCTTATTTTTGACCATTATTCATTAATCAATTGCCATTAAATTGTAATAAATTGTGTCCAGCTTACTTCATCCTCACAAGCCTCGTCAAGCACGTCAGCGGCTTCCATGGCAACGTCACTGTCAGTGTCGTAAAGCTGTAAAAAATGAAAAAGTAATGCTTTTGTTACCTCGCAGAAACGTATCGATCATAAACAATCAACTGTAAATTCGAAAACAGCCGTCATTTGCACACCTTCCATCTTTAAACGTCTTATACCTAAACAGCTTAATCTTAATTGTAAATCCATTATGACACTTGGATTACACATAGACTGAACTATATTATGATTCCGCGATCGGAATTATGAATATTTTGTGGTCTGGCATTTCTTTAATTTTCAGCGATAGGGGTAATCACATGGAAACCAACCTTACCCTCTAAAAAAACAAACGAACGAACAAACAAACAAAACAGGAAGTAGCGTGACACAATGGTATTACCTGTGTGACAAGTAACTCAATGCCCCAGCTATGAAAGAAGAGGACACGCGCCCGTAATAGCACTCGCATATGACTTGTAGCATACAGTCGAGTGGCCTGCAAGCAGATGATGATAGCAGTAATACAATGTTACGAACTGATACTTTGTTCGACCCATTCTACCTATCAACTAGACTGCAAAACAGTTGGGGTTTTTTCTCAAAATCGGTTTTGCCTAGCTTTGGAAGAGCGTAAGAGTCTCACGCACGCTAAGCGCGCGAGTCTCGGGCGATTTTTAGCGTCTCTCCCCAGTCTCGCTCTCTGTTTTCAGACTCGCTTCAGACCTTTTATCTGACTTTACGCGCGTACTTGAATAGGCAAAAATACGGACTGTTTTGTAGACTACCTATCAACTTAGTGGTGTAAACTTATTACTGGCAACGCCAGTGGAAAACTGACTTTGAGTCCTTTCAAACTTTTTCTAGATTATTCCAACTCGTTATGTCTGTGAAAATTCAGGAAAACAAGCTGGAGCTAAAGACAGCAGTATAGGAGTTGGCGGTACCAGATCAGTCTTCACTGATCTGATACAACGCCGACTCTATACTACATACCTTCTAATGGAAAATATTTAACGACTCCATAATTTTTATGGAAAACGTTTTATTTTTTATGATAGTGCGTCTAAATATCGGTCAGTATAAAGCATGGACTGCGGACTGGGTATAAAACACGAACTAGGTATAAAATCCAAACTTGAAAATTACGGACTGAGTATAAAACGCGGATTACGGACTGAGTATATAAAAACAGCTTTAGAAAGGTTAAACGGAGAGAAACGGATAGCGGACTAGCATAAGACAGTAATCAGGCAGGTCCTTGCCTTACACACAAACATAATTCCTTTGGCTGGTCACGCAGTCTATTCTCCCCAACGTCGGCGTGGAGAAGGAAAGCATGACTGCATGGCAATTAGCAAGGAAGGTTATGCCGCTGCTCAAGGCAACTGAAAGTGAAACTCTGAATTTTACGAAAAGGAGGAGTTAGAAGAGAATTCAATTTATAGTTTTAAACCAATAGAGCATATAACAAAAAGAAATGAAATTGAGAGGCACCGACCAACAAAAATAGTTTCAGATAGTATTGGTGTTAGTGAGAGTGACAATTCCATTTCAAAGCCTTGGGGATATGGGGAAATGAAGAATCCAGACGAGAGGGTCAATATAGGGGCAGTCGAAGCAAAAAACGCTGTATTTAGCGGGGAGGGATTACTCACCTATACAATGATAAAAACCGAAATTAAATATATCATGCAAGGTTATATTCTAAGCGATGACGACCTGATTTACACCTATGTAAACATGTACATTGCGTTTATGACCCCTGTCATGGATGTTAGAGACTGAGACCAGGTCTAAAAAGGGGTGTAGAAAATAGCATTTGAGAACCGGGCAGCACACATCTACTAACAATTGCTAGGAGTATTTATAACGTAAAGTCACATGTTGTGCTATTTAGCGATCTTTTGATCTTATTTTACCAAACCTAGAACCAATTAGCACAGTTTTTACCAACTTGGTCCGTAGTCCGCATTTTCTACCTAGTCCGTGCAGTCCATGTCCTATTCTGACCGCTTAAAAAATATTCGCATAATCAAATGGAACCGGAAAGAATTAACATAGCGTGACATTCTTGGCAGTCTGCGATGTCATTACACAGTTGTTTTCAAGCCATGAGACACTCTCAAAGACAGCGAAAGCCGAAAGAACTAGAAGGGATCTCGCGATATCTCCAACTCATTTCGGTATCACTACGTCAAATACCCAAAACAAGCCGAAAAGTAGCATTTTGCGTGCCCAATCTTTTCCCGTACCTCCTCCATAACTTATGGCTATTGTTTTTTCAAATCGCAAATTATCATGTGTCGCAGTGGCGCATTCGGCTTATCCCACAATTTAGAGTTTTAAGAGTCTCATCTGATCTGACGGGTCACACGAAAGCCGGTTCAAACCCTGGGAAAGCCAGAAATAAAAATCATTTCTTTCCCCTGAAAGAATAACTCAAAGAACTCGAAGATATCTCAAATTAATTCCGAAGCAACTTCGGGACATTCGGATGCAAATTTGAAAATTTGAGTTCAACGTGGCGAATCCTTAAAACAAATGCATTATTAATCAAATTGGGAGTTGTTTAATCAAGTGTTTACAGGGTGAAGTTCGAAACATAACTCTAGAGGAATGAATAATCTAGCGGTGATAGAACGATTTGATGCTATCAAGGAACTTATACAGGCAAACTGGTATGATGTTGAGTTCAATAATCGCACGCTAGAGTTGAAAACATCGTTGGATAGTTATTTGTCAGAATGGGAAAAAGGTGCTCACATAACGAGGCTCGAAGACTACCGAAAGCTTGAGGAGAAAATTCAGCGTATGGCTAAAAGAAGAAAAGTATGGTTTTACATCGGCCATACGAATAAACTGGGCAACTACCAGTGGTCCACTAAACCGACCGATGCGGAGGCAGTTGAAACTATAACGGAAGAAAACCTTACCAAGAAACGCACATACTACACACGTCTTGCTGACCAATCGGCAGAAAATGTGGGTGCCTTAATAAGGCCGTACCTTCATCCTGATGCTGATCGACATCCAAAATGTCTTAACTCCAATGGTCATGGACAAAACCTCATCAAAGGTATTGCTTTCGTACTGGTTTATGTGCGTCTGTAAGTAAGCAATGCCATAGACACACGGAATAGACTGAATTGTATTACTGTACTTGTAAGATGTAGGCCGACACAGCTGTGTTGTAACGTCACAACTTCTTTGGATTTCGGTCTGTTTATTATGTGTTAAAAATAATGTTTATTTATTATATATAGAATGATGATAAGTGGATTCATGAAGAATTAAAAATACTTGGTGATGTTGTTTGTGGCTTTTGTGATGAAAAAATAGCAGATGTTGAAAAACTGAGAGAGGATGAACAATGTTGTAATAACATGGACGATCAAACTCAACCTACTTTTGAAATGACTCCTGGGTTCAAACCTTTCACAGTTTTAACATGGATATACATACATAATCAATGTAAGGAGAATTATAAGGGAGGAAATCGGCCTGTCACCGGAAATATCATGAGAATATTCTTAATTCAAAAGCATGGTATCGAAATTGGTGACGAAATTAGCAGGATGAATTGAAATATTGGATGATGAACCAGTTTCTACCTCACAGAGTATGAAACCAATCCCAAAACCAGTTCCAAAACCTAGTAAGTGTGTCAAACAAATGATTCACGAGTATGAAGATATTATAATATCCCCACAATCTCAATTCAGAGATGGA
>BOPM01000219.1:258997-283171 GCA_022179025.1 Porites australiensis
CCCCCCCCCCCCCCCCCCCCCCCCCCGCCCCCCCAAAAAAAAAAACGGCACCTGCTACACAGGCTACAGCTTTGCAGGCGATTACGGCAATTAGATGAACTCGAGCACGGCAGAACCAAGCACGGCAGATCTTGTAGGAGCATACCTGAGGCCAGGTGTGGGATTTGCGTGAATTTAGTCAAATTTCTGATTGGTCGAGAAAGTGGCATTAATTTTTTTTTTTACCAATCTTAAAGCTCGACTTGGCAAAACCGTCACTTTCACATTCACTCAACCCATGATTAATGTAAAAAGTACACAGGACAGATCACTAAACGTAGTGGTTTTAAAATAAGAGGAAGCAAAAAGCGCTGGGATAAGAAAATTAATACATAGTAAATACCGGACTGGAAGCCGTCAGGATCTTTGATAAAATAATCCTGGGAATTCCACTGTGGCTGTAATCCAGGCTGGCTACGATCAGCTTCTGGAGGCTGTCACGCGACGGCAATGAACAAAGTTCAAGCAAACTAGGAAACAAGAAAATAGAGCCGCCTGTGTCATTGACTGACAAATCATCTTTCTGAAGAAAAGGAAATTTAAGATAACTGTAGCACGTTCTCTTAAGGGCTAGGCGAGGTCACCTGATAAAACTGTTTTCCCGCCAAAACTTATGGATTGGAGCGGCCCCGCTCAAAAAGTTTTGGTGGGAAACATGAAGTTAGACAGTAACAAAGCATTAATTATTCCCGAGAAACGGAAATGCGTGGATGTGCTAAGATAGGCTTCTTTCTAAAACATTACTGCAATCAAATTTAACGATTTGAACTATCGTAGCGATCATACTGACACAAGGGTACAGTAGAAATGAAGAGTCAATGACGTCTATCCAATGGGCAACACTGATCGCTTGATTGCAGAGCTGTTTCCATTCACTCACTGTGATCGCTGAATTGTCTGATCGCCAAATCGATCCTCGCGATCTTTATTGGTCAAGTGGCCCTAACTGAATTCGAATTTGTCGCTCGCGAGATATAGTCGCGCGAGATGTGCTCTCAATCTTAAACAAATTGTGATATTTATGAAGATATGTAATTTCCATTTTATTCACTTTTCAAAATCCTTGTACATAATTTTAAAGTTATTTTTAATTTTTATCGTGTAGTTGTAATTTACGCAGGGCCTCTTTTGATACCAGTCAATGGCTGATAGGGCTACACTGCCTAAACAAAGTTGACTTGACTGGATGTTTCCCCTGAACGAGTAATTAAAATTAATCCCTCTGGAAAAAAAAGCATTAACTGTTAAAGGTTATACCAGAAAAGAGCATAGTTTTTTTACCAAGATGATCTAACCCTAAAGGAAAACATGAGATTAAACGGCGCACTCACTATTGATATATTCCAGTTCTCTCGAGCAGTTTTGAGCCACCTTTTGTGCACGCCACTTTACCAAGGAACAAAAAATAATCTCTGCTAAGCGTGCTCAGGACATTGTTGTTACTAAGGACACCAGTTGTGATGCTAGGAGACAAAGCCTGGGGATGACAGGTTATAAATAATTATTTCATTTATCTCGACAATTTTAATGTGGCTAAATTGTAATTAAGGCAAGGTTAACCTCGAGACAACGCTAGCAGGTCTGGCAGCGGTTGAGTCACAGGCAGGCAGGCTTGTGTGGGGTGGCCGCCTGGTCTGCAGGGGCTGATATGTGATTGCATCTCTCAGGTCTGCTTTGCTTTGCTTTGCTGATCTTTGCGGATCATTGCTATTCATAGCTTGTGATATCTGCTGGCATTGCTCCCACTCATCCCGCCCCCGGATAGGTAAGTATGGGTTGTAGTAAGTATTCCACTGAACTCTTTCAGTGAACGGTGCCGGCTGGTTGGCTCTCGCTTGGTTGCCATGGTTACCTGGAAGGCACTGCTCCCCTTTTGCGCTATAGGCCCTTCCACCTTTAAGGCACCGACTCCCAATCTCATCTTGTCGATGAGATTAATTAGTCAAAATCTCTCTAATAAATAGCTTAAACAAAAAACGACTAAAAGGTAAGTTGCAAACGGGGCCTAAAGTGATAGTCCCATACAGAGCACCTCCCAACTACATCAGGCACGTCCCGTTTGTCTGGTATAATTCCGAAAGGGAATAATTTTTTTGTTTGTGAGGGCAATTTCCACATATAAGCCCAAACGGGTTGTATTTGGGAATTAGGCGGGGGTGGGGGATGGGGGCAATTTTTAGAATGTAACGGTAGGTCCGTATCTTGCCCGCTCGAATAGCCAATCAGAACACAGGATTCGCCATATTTGCCCTTTCGTGGAATATGGCATTTAAAAGGGCAGTAACTATTATAAGCTGAGTTATGACCGCGAATTAAATTGCAAGACATTAAAAAGAAAGCGTTCAACTAACGTCAATAATCTAAAAGCGCTTAAATACATTTTGCTTGGTAAATTTTCAGGCAGCCGACATTTAAAATAAGAACTGTTACCTTAGAATGTTGAAGTAGAACCTATAGTAAGAGATGAAAAGCACAAATAATCAATTATGTTAGAATTAGCACAAGTTATCACAAGGCGTCGTTAGAAGACAACGTTATTTTTTGAATTCTCATCAGTTATCTCCTTGGCTTATATAACAAAGTTTAACACATTAAAAAGTTTAACATATTAAACTACCATGATTTATCGCCATGTTAAAAGAGAACTTCAAACGCTTATTATATCATTAGCAGATCATCAATTAAGCGGCTTGCAAGAGCTTTACACTTTCGGCTCCAGTTCGCCACCTTAGAAACGAGAAGGGATTGGAACAGAAATGCGTCCCGCTAATGTTTCTGGGATCGTGACTGGGGACGCGCCGGTCAGCTGTTAGCCAAATGTTTTCCCCTGTCCCTAGTAACAATCCCAGAAGTCTTTGCAAAAGTCAACTTGGCCCAGCTACCTTCTCGTTTCTAAAGTGGCGAATTTTGTGAACATAGGTTACCTCTTGCAGGCATTCACCAATATCAACCACCAGTTCTTGAAGCATTAGTCCCTCTGTAAGCTGTTAAAGAAAATATGCAGTCAGTAGGATACAAATAAAGCAATTTATCATTCATTCAAAATATTTTGCCGTTTCTGATTGGCTCCTATCCCCCGGCTAATTCTTCGACCATATTTGGAAGAAGCGAGCAACATATCATCGATTCGATGGTATATTTGATTGGAAACGAGGCTACTTGGGCAATAGTGAACAAAAAAAATGGCGTTCACAGCTATTCGAGGACGAAATAGCTGAATTTCTGACTTCAAGTGAATGGACGTAAAGCAAGAATACGCAAAACATATTCCTGGACGGATGTTATCTTTTTTTTGAGGAGTAGCTGCAAGGTAAAACATCTGTTTATATCCTGAAACCATGCCGAGAAATAGGCTTAAGGTTTGTGTTTTGAAGAAAGTCTACGAGGAGGTAAGCATGTTAAGAACTTAAAAATATTTTGAATGAATAATAAAACAATTATTGAATTCGGCTTTCGTATGATGTGAAGAATTATGAGGATCTCGGAGGATGTTATCCACCGAGGCCGATATCCTCCTCAATCTGCAGAATTCTTCACAACCTAATCAACTTCATTCAATAGCCTCGCCAACAATTACATGAAAAAGGTCACGCCATGTTAAGCCCAAAAGCAATTTCATAATCACAGGAGCCACGAAAAGCTAGCCGGTATTGTATGAACAGCAACGAACCAGGACCAGCGCAAGTCGATCACACACATCGAACGCCGTGCCGGCGCGGTTAGCCGAGAGGGTTTGATGCTCTAAATTCCAGTTCTCACTCCTGGATATTTACTTCCGTCTCAGTGGGCTCCAGTCCTCGCTCCTACTTTTTTACTTCCGAAACGGGCCGAATTGGTGTTCAATCTGCACCAACGTATGGCACGAAACCTATCCGAAATATGACGCTCCACTTTCAAGATCGACGAAAGCAGCATCGCGCCGCCACGACGGTTCTTGTGTGTTAACAGAAGTCGTATCCAGTATGATTTCCGTGGCGGCGCAAAGTTTATTAGCCCGCGAAAACATCCGTTTCTCCACGCTCTTCGCCGCTGTGGACGTTTCGCTGTGAACGTTTCGCGCGAAACGTCCCCAGCGGCGAAGAGCGAGGAGAAACGGATGTTTTCGCAGCCTAAAACGTTATCTGGTATAGTTTGAACATAACCTAACAATGACTCTTACGTCTTCATTTTCAATGAGGAAATCTACAAGCAGGCATCCGACTTCAGAGAATGTTTTGGCTTGAGGGTCTGATATGTGAACAACGCAGAATCGCTGACTGCTGGGCTTATAGAAGTACAGAAGGTTACGGACGAACCTGCAAGGAAATCATCAAAATAGCAAGCTGTTTTTAGTCTGCCATGAGCAGGAAATCCCAGGGCACGTTTAAAAAACCAAATAAAGAATCTCAGAACACCATGGGAGTTGAATCGATACCATACTACATACACTGACTTAACTTCTTTAAAGGGCTTACGTCAGGAGGATCATATTGCTGTTTTGGTCAATAATGTGCTGAAGTCATTACTTCAGTACTAACTTCAGCCACACCCAAAATGTTCATGTCGCGTTATGAGGAAGACACCAAACAAATGTTATTAGGGAGTACTGGTCATAATATTTTTTGCTGATTTTTGCGGACATGGCATTAAAACTTGAAACGGTTGGCCCAGTTTTTAAAAGTTTCAATCCATGTCCATGTCCGCAACAACAAACAACAAGAACCAGTTTCAATGTTTGAATACAGTCTTAAATAATAGACATGGACCACCATTTTTGGAATGAAATTAATGCAAAGACTCGTTTTAAGTTGTTAAAAAACACGAATGAATAACAATTTTTACACCTTTTTTTGTCATCAATAGTGTAACCATTCAAATGAAACCTCTTCAGCAGTACTTCCACATGGTAATTTTTCTTTAGCACGAAGTGCCAACTTTTAAGTCTATGGATAAAATCCTATGGTGTAGCCATTTAAATCAAACCACTTCAGCGGTACTCTCACATGGTACTATTTATTTTTCATCATTTTACAAAACCTAAAACTCTAATTTGGCCTTGGAGTAAAAGGCTTCTTATCAATTATTTGCCAAAGAGAACTTACTTCAGGTTGGAAGTTTCTTCCAGTTTTCTCATGGTAATAGATGGAGACTGTTAAAAAAAAAACAAGAAAAATAAAATCATTCTTAATCAATAGCGTTGACTTTATACAAAAAGTTGTACATCACTCATCTAGGTTGTTGAGAAGAAAAGGTTCAAAGACTGCCTCAAAGAGCCCCTCAAAGACCTGCACATCAACTACAAGACTTGGGAGTCGCTTACCCAGAACCACACCCAGCATGGCGTAGCAAAGTCATCACTGAGGCCCGTGCGACAGAAAACCGACGAACCGCAAATGCGCAGAGGAAAGGCGCCTTGCGCATAGCCAACCAGTCTCCACCTGCACTGCAGCTTTCACACACTCATGCCCCATGTGTGGGTCAGTCTTCTGGGCTCGGATTGGCCTCACAAGCCATCTTCAGACCCAACACCGCTAGTCTTCTGTCTAAAATCATGGTCATCTTCGACTTTTTAAGGACGAACAACAACAATCACATACCTATCGATTTTTTAACGGGTTATTATTCGTAACGTTTTGTGCCTCAAAGTCAACGCAAGGGTTCCTCGATCCCGTTATTACGACCGAAACTTTCGCTCAATCCCGTAATCCCGATTGTCATTTTCGGCATCTCGCATCCCGTGCCCATTTTGCTTTAAAATACCAAATCCTGGCCGTGAGATAAGGCAAATCCCGCGGATGCTCAGTCTTGAACGGCCGGGATTCGATCCTACCACCTCTGTGATACCGCTGCAACGCTCTACCAATTGAGCTAACAGGCTAACTGGGAGTTGGTCACTTTGAGAGTTCGTTTGTTGAGCGTTTTCCCACGACGTCACGGCGGCCATATTGGTATTTCAAAACAATAAAAGGGCCAATCCTATGCTTGAACTCTTTTCTTCTTTTGCTCCAATAAATTTCCATTGATGCTGGCCACGTGAGTTAAAACGCTCTTTATCCGTATGAGATGAAGAGATGAAAGTGAATTTATGAAACTTCATACATTCACTTTCAAAATAAGATTAATTTACGCGTAAATGAAACTAATATTACCTGAAGAGTTGACCCGATAAGATCCCAATCCCAGTTCCTGAAATCTCTTTCCATCATCACCTTGCAAAGAACAAAAACATGAAAAATTAATGGCCTCCATCGCTGTGCTTTGTGTAAAGGGGTAAAAGGTCGAAACGCGCGAGATCAAATTGCGTTTTGTGCATTCCATTCATTCTTAGTGGAAGTCCAGACAAATGCTGGTCACATACATGCGACGCATGCGTAATAACAACCTGGAGATTAAGATTGCGGGCTCCTCTTGTAGCCCGCAACTAACCCCAAGACCATGAAGATTGAGACACACTAGGGGACAAGTTGCCCCGATACGTCTCTGCAACAAGCCACTCGGTCTGCATACGTCGGACGGCAACTCCCGGTGAAACGATGCGGAGCAGGTTGCAGTGACATTTAACTTCGTGTGTCAGGGAGAATTTTTGTGCCTAAATCTTTGTTCCGCAGCAGAATTTGGGCGACTTGTCGAAAGGAAGAAATTCTGTCTGATCACAGGAAAAGAAACGCAAATTTCTACCAGAATTTTAACAAAATCCTCAAGCCGCATACACCCTAAAATCAGAGTTCGACCAGAGTTCGTCTGTTGGCTAGGTGTAAATTACTTCCATTACGACCGATCAAGAATAACTGATGAGTGGTAGGTTTTTGTAATGCCTTTAAAAATCCTAGTATGTAACCATCCAGCTAAAAGCTCGGAAGAGGAGCAATCTCATTATGTTGCTGGTTTTTTTTTGACAAATAAAAACAATCAGGAAAAATAACTTAAATTTTTAGCTTTATAGGAGGTAAGAGACAGAGCCCCCTTCCCGCGATCCACTGGTAACGTTGGGTTGCCTGTTGCTGCCGCAGGCCTCCTAAGCAGCGATACAATAAAAGAGAGCGGTACCACCGAAAAATTGCTTTGGACTATTTTTGATGAAAGTATTAATCATTATCATACATGTGCTTTAGTCAAAAAAGTATCAACTAATTTGTCAAAGTGTAAAATATGAATAATTTACCTTTTTAACAGGCCACTTCTGAGTTGCCTCAAGCTTCTGTTTCAAAGCGAGGCTAAGTGCGAAGCCATTGATATGAAAATCATTTTCCATTCTCATGCAAATAAAACTCATTTTCACAAAGGTTTGGCACTTCGCCTCGTTTTGAAATTGAGAGGTTTTGGAACTCGGAAAGGGCCAATGAAATGGCCTATTCAGTTACCTGTGTGTCCCGCAGAGTAGCAAAAATGGGATCATCAATCTCCTAGAAAAAGACATCAGGTACGATAAAGTCGTTCAGTTAAACACCACGATAGACTTTTATGATTTCCTTAGTCTTAAGACCACCTACTTTATTATTAAAAGAGAAGAACTCAATTTTTTATCAGCTTTACAAGCCTGTGTTCTTATTAAGGCAAGAATACAAATAAATAATTAAAAAAGGGTGCTGAAGCGACGCTATACTTTTCACTTAAGTTATGACCAAATTACTGAAGTTTGTTCGTGTTAGTGGATAAAACCTTCGAGACTCTTTCTAACTGATAGGTAGTCAACCAGATCTCTTAATTATTACTGTGACTTACTAACAAATGTTTACCGGCTCTTGATGCCAACAAATTATTTGCTTAGGTTTCGAAGAGCCTCCCTAGTTGATTTGATTCTTAGCCATTGTGACAAGTTAAACCGTTAACGATTACTGTCGCTTATCTAAAAGCATGCACTTGCATCATCAGTTATTGACATCAAAAGTACTCACTTTACTAAGGCAGGCTGTAAGTCGATCCCTGTGAAGCTTGTCTGGTTTGACTTTTGGTTCCAACGTGTGAGCCTAAAGCATGAAGTCCAAAATCATTTTAAAAGATGTTCAACTACACCAGCTCTACGCCAATGCGACAGGCAACTTCTCAGTTTAGTATACATGGAAATGAAACTTTTTTCACTAGATAGGGCTTTTAGACCTTCGCGAAAATTTGTTAGAGGAAAGGGGAGACGAGTACAGAAGTGTTCAGAATGCTTGTCAAAGGTTTGCACAGTATCTTGAAGTTCCGATTACCCCCACATCGACTGTCGACCAACTGCTGGCCAACAGTCCACTCCGCCGACATCTGGGTGAAGGTCGGCCGACAAACGGCCAACAGTTTAATGACCAGTTTGCTCGGTAGCACAATTGGTTACAGTGCTGCACCGGTATCGCAGAGGTCTGAGTTCGAATCCCGGCAAGCCTGTATTTTTTCAGGCCTTCTTTACGCAACTGCATAAGCTGTTGGTGACCGTCTTTGCGTTTATTTAGTAGGTGAACAGTCGGTCGACAATTGAACGACAAACAGCTGACAATTCCCAATGGTGTTAAGCCTACTTGACTTAAAGGCAGGGCAAATTCTGAACATCACCTTGGAAGTAATAAGGGTAAGATATAGGCTGCATGGAACAAGGCCTCGTTTCTTGGTCTGATGAAGTCGGTCCAAGCAGTTAACAGCTATACTGGCACGACTAAAAAGTTAATTAAAAAAAGAATGTCATCAATACAATTTGACAACACGTTACCATAAAAACTAAACTCCCTTTGACCATTGTGTGGTAGGCTATCCCTAAACATTACTCCTGAATATTACGTTTCTTGGAAACGCTGAGGTGAATAAGGAGACAAGAAATTACTGGTTAAATTTGGCTTTTGTTGTTTACTGTTTTGTTTACTTTTTTCTTATTGCTTTTCCTTGAGCGTTTTTGCTTTGTTTTGTTTTTCACGTATCTCTTCCCTTTTTCAACGTGGAATGTTACACTTGATCACGTTGCAAGTAGCACAATGTTCCGTGATTGTTGCTGGTGGATGTGACTGTTTGAACTCGGTGGTGACCCAGGATGGACGGTTCCACTATACAATGAACTTCAATAACCTCTACCAAAAAGCAGTCTGTACAGCAGGCGCTATTCTTAGGAGCGCTTGCATGAGAAACACCAAAGAATAGCGCCTTTTTTGATGACTGTAGATGATATTGTTCCCTACTCGCAAGAGGTCTCCCATGGCAAGAGCAAAATGATAGGAAAAAGAGAGACCTATGCCAGCCTCCGATGCCTTTTCTTTCTATCACGCATGCACTGGCAATTCCTTAACAATCGGTAACGTTTTAGTCACCTGGGACGCAACTTACAGAACCCGTTTGCGCGATAACAACTGTGGGCTCAGAAATTTCCAGCGTGCAGCCTCAACAGGGCACGCGCATTCCACATTAAGCGAAACCGGCTTTGAAAACCAGTACGTTTCGGCCACAAATGTGGTCGACAGCTACAAGAAAGAACGCGTAGGAGGTCGGAAGAGGTCTCTCTCTTTTCTTTCCTTCTTCTCTTCTCGTGAGAGCCCTCTGCTAGCAGGGGGCTAGCAGAGGGCTTTTTTGTTTTCCTCTAAAAATGGCTCGACTGAGGTTTAAGTGTCCGAAAAAATATTCTCACCTTCTTTCCTCGCTTGTGACCTCAAACAAAGACGCTGTGTTTACCAGCATGGGAACACAGTGTGTATGGCTACTACACTCTGGGGGGAGAAGTGTGTTAGCCTGAATTGAACGAAAAACGAAAGAAAAAAATTACTAGCAGTTATTCGACGAGGTTTAGCAAAATATCGTGTTTTGTAAGTGGCGAGCAGATCAATTATTTGATCTGCGCGAGACACTGACGAATCACGATATTTTACAATAACCGAGTTCAAGAATTGTTTTAACATTCAGTCACCAAGTTTGTTTTTTGATAAATATCTTCGGGAAGCTGCCATTTTCACGCAATAGCGAGGTGAGCGCAAGAAGGAGAAAAGCGTGCTTTTATTTAGTATCAATTACGCATGAGCGGAATATTATTTGCATCCAAACACTTAAATCCAAACACAGTTGGACGACATTATGCATGAGCAGACCAACATTTGTAGGCAGTTATTTGCAGGTCACGTGGTGGGCTCTCGGCCAATGTAAAGGAAGAAAAATGTGCATCGAATGCTAATAAGTGATCACTCAAATTATTGTGACTATTGTGATTATTGTGACAGACCACTTCCCAGTATTATTTTGTTACGTTGAGAATAAGAATTCTTGTAAAACAGCCAAGAAACAGAACTAAAAATGGTATTTCGCCTTTAGGTGATCTAAGGTCACACGGTTCCGCGCGAATTTTCGACTGGTTCGGGCAAAAATTTAACCGGCGCAATGCGAACACTACGACCGTCTAAATTTTTGTACCGCAAAGGTAAAACCTCTGACAAAGGTTAAAATTCAACCTGCTTCACCAGTTCCGTGTAAATAGAACGAATATATTGGACGGTTCCGTGTGAACGAAGAATCCGGTCAAACTTTCAGCCGGTCTCCTCAATGAAGTATAAATTTTTATAATCATTATTATATTTTTACAAACCAAGTGCAGCAGTTCCCCTAAAAGAATGGTGGCTCTGACTGAAATGAACGGATCGGATGACGTTATGACCTCTACAAGGCTCTGTAACAAAAACAAACAATCAAACTACAGTATTAATACATAGATTTAGTCAAGTCCAAAAGTAAAGCTCTCCTGGGATCTTATAAAAAAAGTCTTTGTGCTGCAGCAATTCAACATTTGCCATAAGCAAGTAGCAAACTAAATTCCACATTAAAAAATGGACCTGAGCCTAAGATCCATTAAAAACTGGTCAGCGGAGAACTTGAGTTAATGAATGAGTTGTACACCTGAGCCCGTGATACAGTCAGGTGACACTGGTCAGCGCATACCCTTTTTTGACAGCTGTCAATTAAGCATTACATGGATGTCCAATATCAAGTTTAACACAGACTGTATATACCTTGCACTCCACGTTAGTAAATGTCCGCTAACATAAAGACGTGGACGTGCGCACGGACGGACACATGGACGATTTCGTTACAACCAAAATTGTTTGGAGGCTGTGCGAGCCCCGCTAAAAACTAGCTCTTTTACAAGTTAAAACTAAAGTTCACAACCAAGAGTGACAACTGCCGATTTTACCGTACAAAATTTGCCAACATAAGACAGAGTTGGATAAGATCAGTTTGTAGCGTGAAGAAATTTGAGAAAATTTCAGTACTAACCTCAAGCAGTCCAGCATTTATGAAAGCAGCTAAAACCAGGGCTATGTAGTTCTTTGCAAGGTTTGTTCTAACAAAAACAAAATGGGAGGTGAAGCTACTGGATTAGAAGAATGCTTCAGGTTTATGATGAGGACGCTAATGATGATGGTGACAATATGTTGATGCAGTTGATTAGTATGATGCAACGGCGGATCCAGATGTTGAAATAAGGGGGGGGGGGGGCGGTCTCCAAACATTTTTTCCGACCCTTCGGGCCTCTTTTTGGTCGAAAATAGGGGGGCACCCGGGCCCCCCGGGCCCGTCCCCTGGATCCGCCACTGTGATGATGATGATGATGATGACCACAGTCAAGATGAGAATGTGGATGATGACGAATGAGAATGAAGATGACCATACAAAAATTGGCCACTGTCCAACGAAATCATAACTGCAGTCGCACATGACCTGCGGACAACATTTCTAAATACTAAAGAACTAGATTATCTTTTCACAGAGGAAGAAAACTACATTCAGTGCATTTGAATTGTTGAAATGACATAACATTGTTGCAGTGATGATGATGATGATGAAAGTGGTGGTGGTGGTGGTGGTGATTATGATGATGAGTGAGTGACTGACGTTTCGACAACCTGTGCGGTGGTCATCTTCAGAGTCAAAGTGAGTTGTATCACGTCAGTTGATGGTATCAAACTCTGGTTATTGACCTCACTGGTCAATTAAGTCGCCATGTTCGTCTGTCAGTTAAGCCGTGATATTGTTTGCTATGAAGACTCGAAATGTCATTGGTGCGTTTCGATCTATCTATTGTGACAGTTTAGTGACCGTTTTTTGTAAGTCTCTTTGACTCTGAAGATGGCTACCACACAGGAAGTCGAAACGTCTGTCACTGTCAACAACAGGCCTATTCTGGACTACGATCAAACAGACGATCATGCTCAACCTACTTACAAAGATAGCAGTGATGACAATAACGACAATGAAATTGATGATGAGGAAAATACTGACAGTATTCAACATGATGACAACATGGCATGGATGTGTATGAGGCTAACAATAGTAAGGTTAGCCAAGCCATCCACAGTTACCTTCCAGTGGCACGGTGAGGCAAGAGTGCTTTGCCTTCTTCTGCCACAAATCCTTCAGAGAGTTTCCAGGAATCTTGCATTTGACAAGGGTCTGAAAAAATAAAAAGCCAGAGTTAAGTGGTTTTATCTACGAAGCAGATACCTGCCATAACAGATGTTAACAGCTGCAGGTCCCAGTGGACAGTGTTTGTGTTGGACAAAACCGATGGTACATCTAAATAATGAGTTTGACCAATTTAAGAATATTAAGATGGGTTTTATGTGCCTTACCAACACTAACAAGTGCTTGCTGAAAGTCATCTGTCCAATCAGGTTCCTTAAGCTGGAAAATCTCAAACAATATTTCCATAACCCCTCTCTGTGAAGAGAAAATTTAATGTGAGTAAAAACCACATTATATAAAACTAGTATTTAAATCAGCTGATGCTCACGCCATTGTAATCGCAGCAAAATTTAAGGGCAAAAATTACATATTTTATACCCTGAGAAAATTAAACAAATTTCTCTTGCGAAATGACCAATCAAAAGCACTACCCAGATCTGGGTGGTGACCCTTCATCAGTCTGGAATCTCTGCAGTTGTTGCTCAGACGTCATTTCGCATGGAAACCAGTAGTGGCTTTGCAAAATATCGGCTGTTTCCTAAGGTTACTTTATTGGTTACTTACTCTGACATCAGAGTTTGGCAAACAGAACACGCCCAACAATGACTGGACACCTTTTCCATCTGGCCGACATAAACTGATTATGCCTAATATCACACACACAAAAAAAACATAGAGCATATTAATTCACTAACAAGGGTTTAATTCCCTGTTTTGTTTACATCAGATTATACAAATCTGACTGAAAAGGCTGTTCAGTAACAATGGGGTTTATTTAATACACTTAATATCTAATTTTGAAAACAATTTTGTTAACAGCTGAATCACTAAATGGAGGCTGGGTGCCTGAAGTATCCGGGGCTTTCACTTTTGGCAGCCAGCCAATAAACTGAACCACCCCCCACCCCCCCTTATGGCTGGTACAACAGCACAACCCATCCATGAGCCCCCACAAAAGAGGGAAAACAAACAGGTGACCTTCACACTGAAAAACATCAGTGGGAAGGGGGGGGAATGGCTAAAAGGAACCCCACGGGATAGACAATGCAGCATAAAGAAAAATCGATCCACTTGATCTGAATCAAGTGAAGGATGTAGCAAACAACTGGGCATAAGCATGCCGGATGACCAAAGACCTTGGGCATTGAAGACCCTCTTACTGGTTAACTCCTTTTAAAGTGCATTTAAATGCATCACAATGCATGTGTGAGATGGTTTGAAATTACTTGCCAGTACCTCCAGAACTCCATTCAGTTAATAAGATCTCACCTGACCAAGATCTGAAAACTGTAACTATAGCCATCTTGCTGGCTTGTAAGCGGTTGTTCCTGTCATCTCTACAGTAAAGGAAAAGAAAAAATTTAATTTACAATTTACCCTGTGATAAATATTATCTATTCGTTAAACATGGTCTGATGTTAATTGACTCAGGCAGGTAGGGTAAGCTGTAATATCAAAGATTGAAACCTGTAGAAAAGAGAGTCTAAACTCAAACATTTTCTCAACCATTAAATGTTCTCATTCATTTTTCGGCCAGCTTAGCGTTACAAAAAATGATATAATTATGCACTAACCAATTTCATTGTTACATATTAATTGTTTAGGCTTTAATCACAGGCAGTAAGGCTAAGAGGTCAGATCACTGGGGTTGCAAAAAGAAGACCCAAATTCAACTGCTGCCCTGACCGTTAGCTTGACTTGTATCACTGTAGATTGGAGTTTAACTCATTAAAGTGACAACTGTAAATAGCAAAAGATGTGCCTCTGGCCCCAGTTATTCAAAAGGTGGATAGCGCTATTGACCTGACAAATCTTTATCCAATGAATAAGTATTGAACAACTGCGGCCTGGTCAGTTGGGATTCTCACCAAGTTGTTTCATTTGAATTTAAACACGGTATCGATGTTTGATATTTGCTTTGGTTCGCTAGCCTTAATGTTGAGCTAGGGGTAATTTAAGGGTCATTCATTTAAACTATATTGTTTTATGATGTCTCCAATTAGCAAATATAAATGCTTAACCACCTCCAATTCCTGTTACCTTAAATGTGTTTCTGGAGTATCAGGATTATGCCTGTAATGAAGGTCTGTAAAGGGTGCTAAAATGGACTGCAATATAAACAATTGTTAGCAATGGCTAGGAGTTAATAATAATCATGATCATGATAATAATAATAATAATAACCATAATAATAATAATAATAATAATAATAATACTGTTTTTATTCGAATAACTGCCCTGGCTGCTTATTAAATTTTTGGTTGAGAGTGGACAATTATCCAATTTTCACCATTTTCAGCAAGTGTAGTATGTTTATTTTGCAACAAAACAATAAAAAATAAAAACAAAACGTGAAGATGCAACAACGCAAAGTTTCTGTAAAATACTCTGAAGAAAACCTTGTCTTCGTCTCACTCTCTTATTAGAACTTACTCAATTTTTGGGGGGGGTGGGAGCGGAAAGGGGGGTGGGGTGGGGCTGGGCACTTATTTGAGGCTGGGCACTTGTTAACTTTTCCTGCCTTTAGGACGGGCAGTTATTCGAGGTGGGCACTGATTCGAGGTTGGGCGCTGATTTGAATAAATATGGTAATAGTTATAACAATAATTATAATAATAATAACATACGTTATGGTTAAGATAATAATGAAAATGAACGTGAAAATGACAGAGACAATAAAAAATAAAACAACCAAACAAACATACCTCTAATCCAACATCTGATCGCATGTACAGCCTTGACTCAGGGCTGTTTAACAGGTAAAGTAACGTTGCCATCAGAGACTCGTTAAATCGCGGCAACTGTTGAAAAAGAATACAGCATAGTTATCACAAACTGTGAAAAAAATTTCTTATCCACCATGACCAACATAAAACATTACACACTTCAGCACCTGAGTATCCAATATGTTCCTTATAATGGTATTGATCCCCCCACAGTAAGATGCTGTCGTAATGTTCTTTACAGCTACAAAGACAGAGAGGAATGATCAGATTAAACAAATGCAATGATTAGCAAATAAAATAATTGGTTTCACATGCATTTGCTACAGATCAAAACAGACATGACATTTTTGGACCTTCCCTTAAAGTTGGAATTCAGCTGAGATTTCATAATTGTTCATCAGAAATAATTGGATTGATTCAGTTGATCAATCATGGATTATAATCAGAACATTTTTTTTAGAATTCCATGTATTTTTCACCTTTTCGCAGGTCAAAGTACATCTAATACAAACTTTTTTCAAAGCTTTTTGACTGTGGACTGTTAAGCTCAGAATTTTTTCTGTGCTTTCAGGTGATCAAAATTAATCCCTTTTCTTCTTTAGTTATGAGACCATTAAGAAGGCAACACACAAGTACATGTAATATTATTTAATTTGTTTAACCCCACAATAATTAATTGAATATTTTCCATAATCAACTATCGCGTATCACTTAAAAATTATGATCAATGGCACAACACCACATGTACCTTCTGTCATTTCTACAGCCACACCAATAGTAAAACATGAGTAAATAATGTTGACAGTTTGGAAGACGTTTTTGCAACAGTATCCTCTAAAGCAGAAGTTTAAAAAGGCTATGGTTAAAGCCGCCTGTGCAAAGCAATCTTTTTTTGCTCAGACAAGCACAGCTTCAAACTCCAGTCTGTCAAGCCAAAACTTGGATAACAATAACAAAACATTTACATTTAATTTAGGTTTACTGGAAGGTAGGAAAATGTTGATTATGAGTTTAAAACAAACGAAAAAAAATTTAACCCAAGGATGCAATTGAGCCTTTCTTTCAAAGTGCAACTAACAAGCTGAATCATACCAAGTTCACAGAGGGTGGCAACACAAGCTCTTCGAAGTCTATCTGCATCATCTCCTTCATCATTACCAACAGAAACAAGAGCAGCACCCATTGACATTGGAAACAACTCAGGGCTAACAGCAATCACCTATTTACAAGAAAAAGAGAATCACATTGAAAACAGAGATAGCTTTTGACAAAGAAATCTACCATAATTATGTGTCTGCAGCCCACTTTGGCTAAAAGACGGAAACCTTTGGGGCCAGTACTAAAAGGTAATAGGTAAAGGTAAAGCAACCATATTTTACGTGCTGTAACTTGTGGCAGTAATAATAACTGATAAACTTGAGGTCGATGGTGGGATCCTTTTACCCCCCTCTCTCCATCGATGCTCCAAGGGTAAGGGTATTTCAAGCCAGTCAAAGCTACACAGTCAGAAAGGAGAGAAGTTGAAACAAGGATGTGATGTCACTGGGGATCGAACTTGGGACCTCATGCACCAAAGGCAGCGCACATGTCTGTCTAAGAGTGATGTCGATCTTATGGAGAGTCAAGCAAAGGGAGTAAAGAAAGGCAGGGACCTTGGTATCCATCCTACCGAGATGTCTGTCTTATAGCAGTGTCTGTTTACAGAGAGTTGACTATACTTTCCTACTCTGAAAACAACATCTGTGATTTTACATGTCGGTTAAACTCTAGCACAGACCACTCAAAATCTGTATTAAATGGTCGTGCAAAAACAGTCTCCAACACGGAATATTAATCAAGAATAAACAGAGGAAACAAAAAAAATACATATGGGTCTACATTGGGTATCCTGTGGTGAATATAAGGATATTACTCACAAATGAACACTACTTGGTCTTAAAACATTAATTTTCAGCCACTCATGTGATTGTGTCTAAACTCTTTAAAAAATAAATGCCGTTAGAGGGTAAAGTTCAAGTAAAATTTTCTACGTAAATTTTGCAAAAATAAAAAAATTGGATTTTAAAATATGACTCATTGTCCTCAAGAAAAGGAATGGTTACAGACCTTTCTTATGAGCCTCAAGGCCTGAACACGCTCCACCTCAAAAGCACTATGTACCATATCCATTGACCTAAATTAAAAGCCGACAAAAGAGGCCATGAAAACACTGTATGTGAACCATAAACTCTTGGTAGTGTGGTTGACACCTCCTCAAGGCAGAAAATATTTTCAGCAAAAAAGTGTAATGATTTTCAGCAACACAACAAGTAAAATAGGTCAAGGGGTACAGGAAGGCTAGGGAGGTACCCACTTGACATGTGCCATAAGAAGCAGAAGATTATACCCTCCCCCCCCCACCCCTCCCTTCCACAAATGGATATGAGACCAGTTATATACACCCCAGCACTATGTCATTTTCTAGACACAGGTGATGAAGAGTTCTAGCCTGTGAGCAAGCTCTCCAAAGGGGAAGAGGATGGGGGAAGCTCTCCTTTCTCTAACCCACCCCCGTACCTTTGGGAGAGCTTGCTTATAGGCTAGATGAGATCTAGAGAAAAGAAGACGTTGCAATTTAATGCAAGTTGCAATACAACGTAAAACAATGATTTTGAGTAAATATGTTTATCACCTAACAACAAATATGTCAATCCTGAAGTCCAGCATTTTGGAGAGAGTTTTACTATCGGAAAACAGATGACGGAAGGCTCGTAACCCTGCAGCTCTGACTTCTTTGGCAGTCGAAACAAGGGGCAGCATAAGGCTACAAAAAGAAAAAGAAGTCATTTATTAATATCCAAGCTGTTGTCAGTGATTGAGCAGCGCTGCCATACATCGTGTCTCTTCTTTGCCCGTGGGAGTTGTCTAAATACTGTATGTCAACTGATCATGATACATACCATTTGATGATATCTTCCAGAGAGTATCCCAAATTTACATTCTCACCAACACTTTGAATTAACTGTTGATTAAATTAAAAAATTAAATTATTACACTTTCTTTAAAATTAAACTCTGGTTAAGTCCGTCTGCGAAGCAGCACCAAAATTGTTGTTTTGAGTCCCCACCTCTATGCAAGGATTTGAGTACATGCCTTGATTGACCCAAGGCTGTGCTCTAAGGAAAATTGAGGGGAGCCCAGAGCTCTGAACCTGTAAAATCTAGGCTGCTCAGCATATGATTTGTATGAAAAATCTGAGATTTTCTAGTCACGCAAGAGCAAAAGTTAGGTGTCGGGGGCCACCAGGCTCTGCTAGCTTACGGTAATTTATTAAGTCCGTTGCAGGCCCAGAACAAGGATATCACCACTGCTTCCCAGCTGTTACTAACCAAGGTTAAATTACATTTACAATGCAGACTAGAGAAAAACAGGCTAAAGGAATGAAATATCCTGATGATTGTTCTTCAAAAGTTTGCCAGTCTGTAATAATAAATGCAGACTAGCAAACATTGACAGGTTTTTACATGTACTATACATTACCTTGGTAAAATTGTTGACATATCCCATTCGTTTGGCAGTTGACATTTCCTTGCTGGTGATTTGATTCAAGAGATCTTTCATGTTGTCAACAGGATCTGCAAACAGAAAATTATGCATGGCAGTGAGTGTTATACAAAAACAGGCCAGGTCTAACAATGCCACAGAGGACACCATGAATGGACAGTATATATAAAGTCCAAGCAGAAACCAAAAGAATACAGCATTGAGCATGTAGTCTTGAAAATGACAGCCACTGGCAATGTTACAGGTCAAAATTATATTCAGTTTAAATTTTTTAACCCAGATTGATTCCCAATTTTTGTTGTCTCGTAGGCCTAACTCATAAATAATTAGGGCTACGAGACAAGAAAATTGAGAATCAACCTAGGTTAAAAAAATTTAAGCTGAATTTAATTTTAACCTGTAACAGCAACAACTAGCATATTGGCACCCAAAGTGAAAGTACTGGTGAATAGACCCATCTACCTGATTCTCTTTAGTCAAGTAGCACTTAGGTTCAACAAATGTAGAAGGGACATAACGAAGCAAATGCTGAACCTTTTAAATAGGCCTCAAAAGGTAAAAACTAGGTTTTAGCTCACAATTAATGACTTATTTGCATATAAGCTAAACTCTTGAATGAATTAACTGAAATTGATTCTGTGACAATATCATTACATCAAAGTAATACTTGAATAAATAAATTATAGTTCTCCTGCCAGCACAAGTTTGGAATTAGGTGGAGCCAAGCAAAAGCACGAAACATAGAATACTCAGCTTCCTCTTATTTGTTTATATTTCAATGAAAAATTTTCCACGTGACAAGATTTTCACACTAGAATCACACGTGCACAATAATATAACCGCCAGTCAATCAACAACATTGAGAAACGTTTTTCTCAGTTTCTGACACTCTAAGCAGCTGAAAACGCTGAATGATAACGCTTTTGCTCTTTTTAAAAATTATTAGCCGTCATTACAAAGTCTGCGATTTTTTTCCACTACGAAAATTTTCCATGAGGCGAGAATTTGTAATGTCAACAAGCCTGACGACAAACCGGGCTGCAAAGAATTTTTCGCTGCATTGACACTGTTATAAATAGTGCAGTCACGAACTTATTTAATATTCTTAGTCAAAAGACGTCTATTATTATCATAAAAATAACTATAATACGCTTAAGCTGAATAATATTTCAATTATAAGTGCCCTGCAGCTTGAGTAAATGATCAACCATTCTCGAACATGCATACCAATGTGTAATAGGACTAGTCATTTTCACAAATCGTTTGCAAAAATGTCCTCGAGAAAGACTTGGTGTTATGTTCTAACAAAACATTGTTCATTTAACATAGGCATGAATGATGTAAAAGTGCAGGAAGAACGTCCCGAAACTTTAGCCTACCTCGGCTGAGATCCAGAGGAGCTGGCTCGTCGAAATTGTCATATCTCCCCCCTGAAAAAAAGTGCATCAAATCAATTTGTGATATAAATAACTGATTAGACTTGAGCCTGATAAACCTACCTGGGCCGGAAAAATTCCGCCTCATGACGAATCGAAATTTGCAGTGAAATATTCACTGCCCACACCTCTCCCAACTCTCCAAGTTTTTCCGATCTTTTTTTTTACGACGCATGAGCGGGTACAAGACGCCCGCTTTCAAACAGCGGCTGCTACCAATCATGATGCGAACGTAACTCAAAATCCCACAAAATTTATACGACGTTTGGTTTTAGATCTCTAAAATTTCAGCAAACTTGATCCAGATTTCGTTTCATTATGGATCCTATGGAAGAAAACATTTTCCTCGAGGAGCATATGAAATTAACGTTCAGTATTATGAATGATCTGCGGAAAAGGAAAGAATTGTGTGACGTAGTACTTTGCGTTGGACAGCCAGAAAGCGCACAAAGTTGTTCTGGCGTCTTTTAGTCCTTATTTTTACGCAGTGTTTACAAATGACGTTATTCAAAGCCGTCAAAGCAGGATAACTTTAAAGTGCATGGATCCAAGAAGTGTGAAACTTTTAATCGAGTTCGCTTACATGGCTCAAATAAGAATAGCCGAGGAGAATGTATACAAATGTATGTACAAAGCTTCCTGCTTCCCGCGGTACAATAGAACTTCGGGCCAACAAGAACCTATCAAATTAGAGGTTCTGGCCAACAGTGCAGATCTCGTCTGTGAAGAAAGCGTGTTGTGACTTTTTCAGTTGGAATTAGATCCTTCTAAAAGTTGACGCAGTGTTCTGTGGTTATTCAGTACTCGCTTCTCGTCTACTGTGGTCTAGCGAAAGCTGCTGAGAGGCTGGGAATGTGCTGCTGGGTTTCAACCTGTCTGTCCTGAAACGGGAAGGAATTTTACAGGAGCTTTGGTAAGTTTGGACCAAGTAGGCCATTGGGCGGGACTCGCGGGACTCACTGCTTTTCCCAGTTTCCATAGCATCAGAATGAAGCAACTAGTAATGTTGCTAATCCCCCTAGATGGGATGCCAGTCCATCATAGGGTGTTAGCCCCAGCATAAGGGGGCTTAAAGAAAAGCGTTTTTGAGCCACTCTGATGTCAAGCAGAAATAAGGCCTTTTCCCTTTTAATATACCTTGATGCTGCCAAATTTGTATTGCTAACTTTCTTTACTTTTATTGAGACAAGTTGGCTGAAAATTTGAGCAAAACCACTGCCGAAGAATGCAAGAGGTCCACTTCTGGTAGATGTGGGTCACCCAAAAACATCTTTGCAGGGCTCAAAATTGCAACTCACTGGTTGCGAATGTGACTAAAAATTAAAACCTGGTGGCCAACTGGTGAGTCACCTCATTTTTCAATAAGACTGACCCCTTAACCAGTATCTCTAATCGTAAGGGTAATGTGCTTCCCAGTGGTAAAACAAAATAGTGTTCTGTGTTATCCAGTAGCTCAAACCCCACACAAACAAATTACTTTTTGTGAAAAGGAAGAGTAGGTAAGGGAAAACTTAGTCAACATACAAGCAAACTGCAGTATGGAGAAATCTAAAAACTACTACACTAATAATAATTATTGTCAAAAGACAAGACCTGAGAAATCAAAAGAAAGACAATACCAACACCATACAAAAGACGGACTGGTGTACAACTGTAGCCAAACATTGTGCGAATTAACTAACGTTAAGAAAAAATGTAAAAGAAATGAAACTTAAACATCGTTAGGAATGAACAACAGAGGAAGATAAGAGGACAAAACTAACATCTTAATGGAGGAACTGACCTACGGAGGAACATAAAAGGACGTAAAAGACTTACATGATCATAAAAGTAACAAACTGACATTCGATGAAATATAAGCCTCTCATAACTGTAGGCGTTATTTTATCAGTTTCCTTGCCCATCGTTGAAAAACGTTTATTAACTAAACTCAAAGAACAAAGATACAGTGCAATGGTTTTGCGAATAGTGGGGGATTCCGGCACAATTCAGATAGCTTTTATAGAAGATAAATCTTGATGTCCATTAATGGCGGCAAGGCGATCTAGAAACAAACATACTTGAGTGAGTACCATACCATTTTGTACCTGCCTAATGTAAATACATCCGTGGAAATAGGAAAAGCGAAAAGTAAAAGTTTCCAAAGGTTTCGAAGTTCACAAAAAGTAAGCTTAAGTTTTAGGGACAAAAGGTTGGTGTATGAGGATTTCTGATGAAAAGGCTTTCAGACTCTTTCACAGATTTTATGAGTACTGCAGGAAACAAAGAATTAAGGAGCTGTGTCAGCATTATCATTTTCTTTCGATATAACTTTGTTAAGTCATAAAGTTCGATTTGGCGATCACCAAAATGTTTGCTCTAGTTGCCAGCTGGTGCTTGAATAAAAAAGTTAATTTCGAGTCCTACTTTGCTTAAGCTCACTATTAAAATTTTAATGTGCTTGCACATTGTGAACTTTAGTGAAGTGAAGCAATGTGAAAATTAATAATTGTCTTGCCCACAAACACATCACAGTGACCCCAGCTGCAGGATGAAACCTACTGATCCAGAGTCCACCACATTAAATTGTAAACCAAGTTTTCTTTGAGAGGCTTCAATGGTGTAACATCAATTTTGCACATTTCCAACTTCTTAGATGAATGGTTTTGAAAGTGTTAAATGAATTTGAAACTCGCCGTCGTTGTCATCTGTTTCAGCCACTCAGTTTCAAATGAACTAAAAAAAAGTGCACTGTCTAAATTGGTTGTTGTAGTGATTTTTCTGTTTGTGTGTGTGTTAATAAGTACACTATAATCACGATTTTTTCTCATGAAATTTGGAATAAATAAGTACTTGTAAGTTTTTTCAAAGACAACAAATTGCACTCACCCAACACGAGGCTTGAACACTTTTACTGGTCTTTGAAAACTTTAGTTGTGCTTATTTATTCCAAACTGCACTCAAAATTATGTGCTTACATGCACAGTAAAGAGATCATAAATCATTTCTGGAGAAACTGTGTACAGTCACCTTAACCGTACAGGCCAATGCACGATCTTATACGCAGGTGACTACAAGACCCTTTTATAAAGGGGCTTCTCCTAAACGGGAATTGTGGTAATAATTACAATGAATTATTGTCCTTTTATTGTTGAATACCTTCTAATACCAACACCTTCTATTAAATTTTTATTTTTATCGCTGTAGTCTATCCTTCAGTATGGCATGTTGTGGTTTGGACTGGCATTGTTACAGTTTTCAAAAAAGAGTTTGAAAAAGGGATTAACATAGTAACAGTCAAGAAAATCTTAACAAAATTCTACAGTTCGTGGAGCTCTTATATGAATGTGACCGCTCAACTCGAGCTCACGTTTTGTATCAATAAATTATTGCAGCCCACACAGGGCAGCTACATATTTTTGTCTTGAAAGCGTCTGAAAACTCGATTTGTTGGGAAGTTTGTTGAGAAGTTTAGAAGTTTGTTTCGCTGTTTTACCAGTTCCCAGTCCCTGCCGCGTAGCACCCAATCCAGCAAAGTAAAATCATGGCAGCCAAAATCCTTTATCTGATCGAGAATGTTGTGAGCGCTAAGAAAAGGAAAATCTATGATTCTTTCTGAACACGATTTAAAAGGAAATGGCGATAAACTTGTTAAAGAGTTTCTTAGCACTCTTGAATCTGCGACCTCTTGAATTGGTTAGACATTGATGAGTATAATTTGTGTATGAGAATTGGACACAAGTGCCAGTTGCAATTCAATATAATTCTGTAACGCAAGCTCTAAGTTACTCATTTGCTTGTCATGTCAGTTGTAAAGTTAAGTATCTTGGATCCGGAAAGGTAGCGAACATTTAAGTGAGGATTCAAGGGGAAGACAATGTTCTTTCAAGTGTTTCCCAGCACTTATCTCGACTTCAAAGTCGTCCATATTGTTCTTTATACATCATAGCCTCCCTTTTGTCTCGTCACACAACACCAGGACAAAAATCTTACAACCTTGAAGACCATGTGATATCCTAAACTGAGATACAATAGATTATTTACTTCCTTTAATTTCCAACACCTTG
>BOPM01000219.1:294263-301763 GCA_022179025.1 Porites australiensis
GGTAAACTCGACTTTACTATAGTAAAAAAGCCCAAGTGTGACCACAGCCATTATCAACAATGTCCAAATAAACAGAAACGCAACTGATTATGTAAACAGTAACAAGAAAGATGTTCTCACAGTGTCTACAAGGCACGGTTTGTAGTTCATGCTTGAATTCAAGTCACGTTTTTAGTGGTCAATTGACCTCATTATCCATGTACATTAAATATTCCTTTCTGCAGACTTCAAAGAGAAAAGACGCACACTTTCGACGATCGCCACTCATACAAGGAGGCTTGGAGATTCCTGTAGAAGCGACAGTAAGAATGGAGGCATCTACGAAGAACGTTGAAGCAATTAAAAGGTTTAAGCAACTAGTGGAACAGCACTACAACGAGCCAGTAAATGGACAGTATGAGGATTGTACAAAAGAAGTGGAGAGGGAAAGCAGTAGTGATGAAGAGGATCAGAACATTTCTACAGAATAGTTCAAAATGATTGTTATAAACGTGTGTAGTGGTAATAAAGTCGCTTTTTTAATTATTGACATAATGTGAGCCGCTTAATTTTCGCGTGATGTTATGTTCGCGACATTTAATTTTCGCTTCACTTAAATTTCGCGATTTTTGTTACAACCACATGAAAGCTTTCTCAATGCACGCTCGCAACTCGTCTGAGTTCTTGCTAGTTCTGGATTCTATTCGGTAACACGAAGAATGATCACAGGTAGCCCACACAATCTGTCTGCGTATAGCCGATTTTTATTTTATAGTAAATGTGCTGGATTTACCGTTTGCTTCACCTATAGCGATATATCGCTAACTATGTGTATAAATCAATGATAAATAAACGTTGAATTACCTTACCTGTGGTATACAGTCGTCCTTTTACCTCAAAAGCGGTTTTTTGAGCGATTTTGAATGAATTTGAGTTCGCCGTTGACTGTTCCATATATAAGAAGTCAACGGCGAACTCAAATTCATTCAAAATCGCTTTTGAGGTAAAAGGACGACTATATATCACAGGTAAGGTAATTCTGTTAGAAAGATTCAAACCCATCGAGCACTCTTTGGACATTTATTCTTTAAACCTACGCTGTGTCACAGTTTACAAGGACGAGCGCGAGAAAAGAGCAGAACAGTACTATTATATCAAAAACCACATGTCAAAAATTAGCCAATGAGAAACGTTCATTGAACAGCATAAATTATCATAATCCTAACAAATGCAACGTTTGTCTACCATTGATTTAGAGCGGTTTTCACTTGACTGTCGTAAAACCAAAACCAAATTAAATACACTAGCCAACCAAAGGGCGTAGCAAAACCAAAACCAAAACCAAAACCAATCCCTTTCGACAGTCAAGTGAAAACCGCTCTATACACATAGATGCGAACTCGACCTTGTCCTTTGATTTTTACCCATGAACCTTTGTGGGACGTGACGCGTCCGCGGCGGGGGTTAATCCGCTTTAATAATCGGACTGTAGCTGAAATTTGCTGAAAATAGAAGTTAAGCATCACGTTTACGTCAAACGGCAAACGCGAATTTGTACCACGATCCCAATTTTTTATCCATAAGAATTTTTTTGAGGTCTTTTGAGCTAGCTGTTTTTATCTGCTCATTTTCTTGCCTGGGTGCAGACGTCTCCTATTTCCTTTGCTGCACGCGGAAAAGGGACGTCGCACGTCATTTTCTATTTTGAGAAATATGTGCACCGCCCATCTGACCTTGCCTGCGTGCAGAAGTCTCCTATTTCCTTTGTTGCAACAAAGGAAATAGGAGACGTCTGCACGCAGGCAAATCCCTGCCAGGTCTCTAAGCAGAACTGTAAACAGAAAGCTTTCCCTTCAGGCTTTTCCTTTGAGCTCGACACCAGTGACAATATGGCGGCCGTAATCGAGGCATCATGGTGTTCGTGTCTGTTGGTAATACTCTTCGGAGGAACTAAAGCTTTTGGTGAAGAGATCTATACAAATAGTTGGGCTGTAAAAGTTCGTGGTAGTCCACGTGAAGCGAAGCGCTTAGCCCAGACACATGGCTTCTCCTATGACAAACATGTACGTACACTGAATACTAAAGTTTTATAGCCTTCGGGTTGGTTAGCTGAGGTTTAATGACACTTTGTAGAATTGAGAGAACAGATAAAGAATCCACCTTCCTTTAGCACAAAATTGGCTTTCTCAGACAAAATCGCCCAAACTAAAAGTTGACACAAAGCGTTTTTATGTCGTGCATAATATTTCTATAATTGGGACGTTCCATTTTTAGCTATTTTTATTCCTAACCCTCCCTATGGTTGAGTGCAATGGGCAAATGACTACAGTTGACCTTCGATAACTCGAACCTTCAAGGGAAATGGAAAAAAGTTCGAGGTATCGGAAGTTTGAAGCAAATAACCGAAAATAAGGAAATAAAATGACGAAAGATATGCCAATAATATGCTCATACTTCACGCGCAGCAAGAGATAAATTATTGACATTTGGAAAAAGAAATAAATTAACAAAGCTTGTTTAATATACAGGGCTAGACACTGTATTTGAACTGGACTGACAAAAAAGTTAAGACAAAGAATACACAGTTGTTTGAAAATCTTAGATTCAATGTTTTGGATTGCAGTACACTGTGTGTTTTTCTACTTGTCACGTGCTTAAAACATGGTTCGAGGGTAACATTATATATATAGAAATGATCTGAGGGGAAACAAAAGTTACATTGAGTTAGGAGACGGATTGAGTTATCTAAGGTTCGAGTTTCCAGGAGTTGACTTTATAGAAGGAATCCGTTTTCAAAGGGATCGACAAAGAAATGATTGGGTAGGAAAGGTTTTTTCAAAGGTTCTTACAAAAAAGTGAATCTGCTCATCCATAGCCTGCATAGCAGGTGCTGGTTTTGTAAGGGCAAAGGAAGAACATTTGAGGACAAGCATGTGCACCAGGGGAAAAAGGGAGAGGGGGCACCTACCATTGAGAACCTGGTTTCCATTTATGCCCCCCATTTAATTACATGACAGCACAGCATCGATCAACTGTCTAAAAAAAATGATGGAAAGCATATCATCTAATGACATGAAACTGATATCAGAGCCTATGGGAAAATGACCTTTGGTTTATAGTTGCATAAAGCAAACAATGCTGTGTCTCTCTCCTCCGCAGAGGCTCCTGCTGGGTATCCCCATCAAAATATCAATAATCAACAAAAATAGAAAGGGCGCGGGGGACGATGGGAAGAGCCATCGCGCCCCGCGCACTCTCTTTTTCTTTCTCCCCAGCCTCCCCACAACACAAAAGCCTCCCCACAATACAAAGAGGCCTCTGCGGAGGAGAGAGATGCTGTGTTAAATTAGGAGCAAACACAAAGGAAATGCTTACCTCAGTCCTGTCTAGGCTTTTGTCAACAAAAGACGCTGTCATATTCATGTTGAAAAATGATGCTGATTTTAATGAATTCACAAATATTTTGTCCAACTTTGGTTCAGCAGACACAAATACAATGTTTATCATTCAACTTCACTAAGTAGAGTACTACAACAACTAGTGCAAATATCTTGCTATTTGTACTCCAGAACATCTGGTTTGACCGTTTTTTTCAAACGTTGTAGATGGGAGAAAAAGCATAGTTTTCTGAAGATAATAAAGAAATGAATAGGAGCCAAATTGTAAGCGTAAAAAAAGGAGTTTCTAGAGTAAAGTTGACATAGTCAGAACATATAAACTTTGTAAGCTCAAAATGCAACAGAGATGATAAAATATAAAAGCCAACTGGTTTGCCTCCTACCAGTTGGGATTTTTAACTATGTTATGTTCCATTAAATGGCACAATAACAAAAAAAAACAATAAAAAAAATTGTTTCATGTTTTTTTTGTTATCCCTGAAAAGCCTCATAAGGATGGAAGATAGATAGATAGATAGATAGAATTATTATTATCATTATTATTATTATCACTAAAACAGACCTTGGCATGTTATCTTTGAATAGTCATTGTTGAGCTATTTTGAAAAAAATAGCTCATATGTCGGTGGTGCGAGTGTATGTATCTTTGTGGCTTTGTCTGTGCAGATGTGTGTTGCAGGGGCCAATTAATAGGGTTGAAGGTACTGTCAAGGTGCAAAGAAAGTTAGTTTTACAGCTTGCCATTCGGGCAAGCTGTAGCTAGCATATACTAGCCTGAACGTCATATCAACTAGCCCCCAAAAAATTTGATGAGCAGGATTGATTACAGTTCTTCTGTTATTCGAATTCCTACAAAAATATCACTTGCTGGTTGGGCAAGCTAAAAACAGAATTCCCTAGCCCGATAGCAAAATCCACTAGCCCTGGGCTATCAGACACTACTTTCTTTGCATGCTGGTACTATGATGCTTAGGAACCAATGAAATTTTGGTATCAAAACATAACATTGCGAAAGGTAAAACAAGGACACTTTGAAACCTCCATCTTGGTTCTTCACAAATTCTTGTCTTTTACAGACCTCTCAAGTCTCATGGTTTTGCCATGAAACTTACATTTTGAGGGCAATCTCATGGTCTCACAATGAGGCACAAAAATCTCACCGTAAACAGATTCACAAGCCAATGTAATATCCTTTCCTTGAATATTTTCATTTTTGCCTTGTAAAATTGATTTTCTGGTGCCAATTCTGTAGAAATCCACAGTTCTACGGCATCTTTGTCATATTTGATCGACTGGTTGAAAAGAAACGGACCTCACAACCATATTTAGAAGACAAATGCCAAATTAACAAATAAGGTTTTCATTACCAGTTTGTTGCATCTAGATATGTTTCGTCCACGTTGTCAAAATGGCAGAAAACGATAATATTCATCGGACGAAGACAAAGGTCAAAACAGAATGGGAAGGTTCATATCCTGTTAAACGTATTCTTAGTGATCCATATTTTAGTGTGCATGGTGCTACTTCAAGACATTTCTGACATAATTGAGCTACCGCGAATGTAGACTTTCAAAAAAGTCCTTCGTCGGAAATCATATGGTGTGGGACGACGGGCTTTTCATACTTGATTGGCGCCAATTTTACCGACCCAAAAACGGGTCGGTGCGCTTGGACCAATCAGAATAGCTCCCAAGGACCCTTGGGGATAAAGCTGTCACTCACATGTACTAAGCGCACTGAAACATGACGTGCGGTTTATAGTTTATAGTTTATAGTTTTTTGCTCCTTTATATGAAATGATGGGAGGCTTGTTGTATATTTCTCTTAGTAGTGGTTGATCTTGAATTAAGTGTCATTTGCTCTTTAAAATGTTTTTAAGGTTCTGCAAAGAAGGGTGGTACGTGGTAACGAATAACCTGAGATCAGGCGTTATTTATTTATCTATTTTTTTTTGCCTCTTTGTTTCTTTGCCTCGAGAGGGAAAAAAGTACCGCCTAATATTCATTTAACAAGCCGTTAACCGCCCCCTAATTTACATAATGTAACGTCTGCTTGACCTGTCATGTTATTAGCCAATAAGCGTTTACCAAACGGGAATCAAATTTTAATGTCTCTTTTGAAATCAGTTTTAGGGAATTAGGAAAGTTTTTAAGTACGTCCATGTTCAGATGGCGCTTCCTAAGAAAAAGTTTTAAATGTGTTGTTTTTCTGATGAAATACTGCTAGCTGGAGCTGCCATACCTTTATTGAACAGCTACAAATAATAAAGAATTTACTGGTTAAAGCTCGTTGACTTCGTTCTGTACCAAAAGCAGTGAAAAAAAATAAGGCTGAAGCACCATATTTTACGAACTGAAAGGTGTTGTGAAAGCGAAGATCGCTCAGAATAATTCGCAGGTTTCTGAAGGAGGAATTACAGTCAAACCAGAAGTGAACCCGTTTGTTGCTTCTGTAACTTGTAGCCGGTATCAAATTGCATTCAAATGATCGGTGAATTTTTGACTGCAACTTTTTAGTATACAATGAGATGGAAAATATTTCGATGGATGAAATTTCTATTCAGGCATTCTTCAAATTCAAGAAAACTGAGCTGGCAGAAATTTTATAATGAACTCACATGTGTATTTACTGCTCTTAGGGATATGACAAGGGGGGGGATGAAGATATTGAAACTCGAAGCTTGAAATTTCAACAGCCCCCCTCGCTAGCGGTTCAATTTTTTAGGAGCCCCATCCTTGGTAGTCGAAAAAATTTCAGAGCCCCCCCCTCCTCCTTCAATTCCTTTGCTCCCCTGAAAAAAGATTGCTAGACTGTATTAAATATATTGACCGTTATTGTCTTCAATGGTTTATACTATGACAAACTTGAGATACAGTTGTGATACAATTTTCTAAAGCATTTTTGGGATGAACAAGAGTGTAATAATTACTGAGACTACATTTGTTATATCTGTAAACCACGTGATATAGCTGAGTTGCACAGATCATTAAATTGTTGAGTTGAAAACCATCCGATCTGTATGATGATGTCATGTGTTGGTTTTGAAGTATACAAATTTTCGGAGCCCCCCCCCTCCTAGTGCAACATTTTTTTCAGAGCCCCCCCTTCGGGTGTCTAAAAATTTTCGGAGCCCCCCCTCAATATCTTCATCCCCCCGCCCCTTGTCATATTAAATGAACTTTCCCTTAGGGAATAAAATTGGAAGAAACTAGTTGACCAAATAATTAGATATCGTTTTATTGATTGGAATAAGATGATATGAGTGGACTTATATTTTGGCAGTTTGAGAATTTTCTTGGAAGTAAAGCTGAAGTGTTTTCTCAAAATCATTTGAACAAATTTTCTAGTAAAAAATTTGGGTTCTTTGACATACTAATTGTAAAAGGGACAAAGTCCATCACGGTCATGCACAAATTTTGTTCAATGAGTTATTTTTATAATTCTGTTTACTGGATTACTGTGTGATAACTTGAATTCCCTCACGTACAAACAAGAAAGGAGCAAAGTGCGACACTTTCACCTGCAAACTGTGTGATTCTATATCTCATGCTTGCTTTTCACAGTAATGATAGTAACTTGAACGTATGAAAACCTCTCGAGTTCTGTAACTAGTGCCTCAAGTAAAGGCTTTTTTCTTTTAGGAAGCAATAACTTATAACACTTTTAGAATCAAGTCATCAGTGTTAAAGACTGTTTCATCAATCGCACATGACAACCTCATGAATAATGATGATGCAACCATCTACAACAATGATGAAAATAATTGTGACATTTCTATTATTAGCTATTTGGTATTCGATGCACATCATTATCTTGAAACCTTTGAGTTTTCCCTCTTAGGAATGTTTGGCGAGTTAAAATTCATAGTACTTTAACAATTTGTTTATTTTGCACCCGATGTCAGAAGGCCTGGAAATTATTGTGATCAAAGCAAACCTATTTTAGTTATGGTCTCGATAAGCCTTACACTTGATAGAGTTTCAGGCAAACTTATCTTTGCTGGGAAATTGAGTGGGCGGGATTACTGAGACCTTTTTCATACGCACTATTTTGTATCTGATGAAGGTTGTAAGACTGACACATTTTAGGTAAAATTTTTGAATGTTTTAACTTTTCTTCTTTT
>BOPM01000219.1:306763-314063 GCA_022179025.1 Porites australiensis
ATTGTAGCATCCAAAATCGATGATTTTTTGTCAGCATAACTGAGCACTTTGACCCCTTAGTTCCAGTTGAATCTCCTCCTAATGAATAACTTGTCCTGAAGAAAGAGGTTTTGTCTGATCTATCAAAGTTTGCCGCAAATTAAAGCAATAGGACCAGATGGCATTTCTAACAGGCCAGTCAAAGAACTCGCCTCTGAGTTTACCCCTATTATAAAGGATATCTATAACCAATCATTGCGGGCAGGGTTCCTACCTGTTTCCTTGAAAAGGTCAATTATTACACCAGTTGCAAAGATCTCTCCTCCTCAAGATATCGAGTTGGACCCCAGACCTATAGCATTAACCAGCTGCTTAGCTAAGGTCTTGGAAGGTTTCAACCACAGAAGGTTACTCAAACAGGTGAACTGCAATATCGACCCAAGACAATATGCTTGGGAAGGAAACTCAACCACACAAGCACTGATTTATTTACTCCATGCAATACATGAGGCAGTTGACACAGGAAACTGCTGTGCTAGCATATTTTTTGCTGACTTTTCAAACAGGCTCGATATGATCGATCACAACATTCTCCTTCAAGAACTATGTTTCTTGAATGTCGATTAGACTCTGTATGTTTGGATAAGAGCCTTTCTGACCAACCGAACCCAAGCAGTACAATTCGATAGTTCCCTGTCTCCATGCCACCACACCCATGGTGGTGTCCCACTGGGAACTAAACTTGGAATTGCCCTTTTTGCTATAATGATTAACAGACTGCTTGATGATTGGAACTCAAGATTGAAGTATGTTGATCACACGACCATTTTTGAGGTAATACCACATAACTCGAGTAGCCTGTTGGATTTTGCTGTTAGAGATATACATAATTATTGTATGGAACACATTCAGTATGAGGCTTAATTAACCCCCAAAATGTAAGGAGATGGTCGTGAACTTTATGGGAAATTCGAACACTATAAAGAGACCCTTGTATATAGGAAACCAAATAGTAGAAATAAATACATCATACAAATTGCTTGGAGTAATCGTTATTAAGAACTTGAAATGGAACTGCCATGTTGACTATATTACAGGGTGGTCAAGAGTAGTTAGCTGCTGGCGAAAATCGCCAGTTACTTGGTTATAGTATCGGCTGGCTACTCTGCTTGGCATTTCCTTACGGATGGCATTTTTCAAATAAAATATCCCTGGACTGGCCGCTTACTTTGACAACTGAGCCATCTACTTCAAAACTTTCTGACAACCCTGATATTAACACTAAAGCATCAAAGAAACTTTACGCTCTCAGACTATTAAAGAGAGCTGGTGTGCAAGAACAAGACATGTTGAAAGTCTTTAGAGAGAGTGTTAGACCAATTTTAGAATATGCCGTGCAGGTGTGGCAAGACATTCCCGACTATCTGTCAGATAGAATAGAGTCTGCGAAAAAGGGCACTTAAAATCATATAACCTGACAGTTTTTATAGTCAAGCTCTGCTGCTAGCCAACAAAACTACGCTTTCCAACAGATGCAAGCTCCTATGTCATAAATTATTTATGGCTGAGATGTCAGACACCTATGACCATGCTTTATCTTGCTTGGTGTCCACTGCTGTACAAAGAACTAATCCTTATAACCTTAGACCTGGTTCTTCTTGATCATTCAATAAGTTCATGAAAACTAAGAGATCAGAGAACTTTTTTACTTTTAAATATTTGTCATTTAAGTATCCGTCATGATTATCACTTAAAGTAGTTTTTTAAATAGTATAATTAATACATAGCTTTAATGTAGCATGATTGTTAGTTACAACAGCTTGTTAATTCAGTTATCTGCAAGAGAGTGGAATAAACAATATTTATTTACTTATTTATAGTAACCCAACACAGTTAGTAAGAATTTATGTCCTAGGAAATCTTTTGACTTGTGTTTCTTTTTTGCATAAGATTGTGTTCTATTTCTTTCAACAATTTATTGTTCTAAAAGATATGCTTTCAGCATAATCAAACAACACAAAAGCCGTGCATTTAACAGAACTCAAGGTAAGCTGGCTTTTGTTGGATGGGGAAATCTGGACAGAACCATGTAATACAATATGTCTCTGCCATCTTGCTGACCCCTTGCTTGTTAATTTCTCTGTTTTGTTTTTCTTTTGGAAGTGGCTTGTGTACAGATACAGATCAGATGAAATGATCCTTGGATAGTTTTTTTCAGAAAAAAGTTTGTGTAGAGGAAATTGAAGATCAAGAAAAAAGCAACAAAGAGGAAGTACAGTTTCAAGCACTATGCGAGGCTCCCAGTAGGGGGTATGAAAAAGGAATCGAAAAAGGGGAATCATGCTCAGCCAATTTGATGATCCCTTCTCTGTAGCTAACTCAACAGCTCACTTAGCTTTGGTCGGCAGGGAGTTCTTCACCTGCTCCAGCCTCTCACTTAGACAGTGGTCTTTTTGTTTTCAGTCAATCAATCAATCTGTATTCTCCTAAGATAAAAAGACATATCTTATAAAAGTTACATCAGCAGTTGGGAGTCTAAAAATACATAAGACATACTGTATACAAATAAAAAGATAAAAATACATAAGACATACTGTGTACAAATAATAGAAAGATCAAAGTTTATAGCTAAAAATAATCCTATTTACAAAAACATTCTTAAATCTATCGGTCTTTATATCCGGGCAATGAGCACTTTTGTTTCTGAGTAGATACTTTGTTTGTTTCTTCGTTGGAATGATGTTACTGAGCGGGCAATCAGGATCCACTGAATGTACCTTGAAAAGCTTCTTATCTGCCTTTTCTAAAAGATCTCGAATGTCCATCTCTTAGATGTGTACTTCCTTTTAAAGCATCTATCCAGAAAGTGTTGTATGACCGTGAGATCTGAGTCTACAGCGCCATAAACAGGCAGACCATAAGTGAAATTCGGTAAAACTAAGGCGCTAAATAGGTGGTCCACTTCCCCTTAACTAAAACGTTCCTTCCTTAAAGATCTTAATACAAACAGACACTTATTTGCCTTAATCAATTTAGCACGTCCGTGTTCACTATATTTACAATTCTCCTGAAACGTAGCACCTAAAATGGGCAGCTCCATGCATTGCGGAATGTTATTAACTAACGCAATATCCTGAATAAATTACCTTTCTTGCAAAAAATAATTTCTTTACATTTCGACGGATTACAAATCTTACTGTTTTCCTTAGACCAAGCTAAAAACTGATCCACCAAATCCGTACAACAGTGGGCATTACTCCAAACGGGAACAACGAGAGTAGAGTCATCCGTGTATTTAAACAGTGCTGGGTGATTATCTATGCTGATTTCCAGGTCATTAATAGAAATGCTAAATAAGTATGGACCACTCACACTGCCCTGTGTAGTGCCCCTGTTCACACATTTCGATTGTCCTTGAAAACTATTGTAAATAATGCACTGTTGACGATTCTCAAGAAAGCTTAAATACCAATTGATTATGAATGCATTTAAAAGTACATCCTTAAGCTTATAAGACAAAAGTTCATGATTAACGCTGTCAAACGCTTTACTGAAATCCATGGCAAACAAACGAACGACTTTACACTAGTCTTAGGGTCATCTAAATAGCAATAGACGGTGTGCTGCATACTGAGGAGCGCATCTATACAGCTCCCCGTGTCCTGTAGGCAAACTGAGTTGAGCTCAGATGTTGCTCAACAGTGTCCCGCACGTGAATGTTATACACGGACTTCTCAAATGCGCGTGCAATTACAGGGCTTTAGTCTGTCTTTCCCTTGGGAACGTCAACGTTGGGGAGGGGGGGTCACGTGAGCTCTTTTCCATGATGAAGGCCAGGTACTAAACCTCAGGGACAAGTTCCAGATCTTACAAATTAGAGGTGTAAAAATTTCCGCGTGGTCTCTCCACACCCAACACGGTATGAGGTCCGGTCCAGTGGCGGTTTTCTTCAGTTGCCGCAAACAGTTCCATACCTGTCTTTCTGAAATCTCAGGAATTTGGACTCCACTCTCAACTTGGGCGGGTGTAGGCTGTTTATACCCACTGTCCAAACACAATTCAGCAAAATAATCATTCAGCTCAGCCAGAGATTGCATGTCCAATGTAACCTTAGCTGGGGAACACCTGCACTGTGACAAGCTATCCACGTGTTTCCACCACTCCTTAGCTCCTACAGGTGCTTGAAGGAGATTTCTCCTGTTCTGACTGATAACTTCACTTATTCTCCTGTTAATCTACCGAAGCCGATCCCCCTGTTTTGACCAATCCTTGATTTAGACCTCATCAAGGACTTGAGAAGGGGTGTCACCCACGCCGGATCATGCAATGAAATGCAAACTGTTCTGAATGGCATGTACTTGTCCATGTGTCTGTGAATAAGAGTTTCCAAGTTATTCACAGCCTCATCCACATCGTTTGTTCCCAGGACACTATCCCAAGTCTCTCCCGCAAGTTCCAAGTATAACGCCTCTTTTTCGGTGTTTCTTGCAATCCTGGATGCAAATTTTTTCGGCGAACAGGTTTGAGTTTTGATCCTGCTGGTAAAATGACCGCTGTGTGATCCATTTTTATTGATATAGAAAATGCAGCACATTTCCCAAACAAGTCCGGTCGATTTGTAAGGACATTATCCGAATACGCAACACCCCTAGTTGGAAAGTCCACCAGGGAATTCCATCCTGTCAATTGCCAAAGTTCATTTACATCCAGTTGGTTAGTATCACCACCCAAAACAATGGGCAATGCAGGGTGTTGATCTAAAGCATTGTCCACTAAATGAACAAGGTATTTGTAGAAAGTCCGAAGGCCTGTATGTTGGCTGGGGCGGGTGATACACTCCACAAACTAATGGTAAATGTCCTGAGGGTAATTTAAAAGTCAAACATAAGAGTTCATAGAGCTCTGATCTATAACAATCAATTACATCCAAGTTACTCCTTGCAAATATACCTTTACATCTGCTATCCAGGCCCGACCAGCTCCTGTCTCGTCTAAATATGATGTAGCCGGGTATGTTAACGATAGCGTCCGGTATTTCTGGCTTAAGATGGGTCTCAGAAACAACACAGATATCAATGTCTTTGTTATTCAAATCTGCCTCCAGTGCGACAGCGGCTCGAACCCGTTTCTTAGTCTTGGCAAGGCTGCAAATATTTGTAAATAAAAATTTAGGGACAAGGTTTGCTCTAGCCATGTCATTTATAGGACGGCAATCAACGTTCCAACTACTGGTTTCATCTCTCCTTTCAGAAATCCTGACTGGAATCCTTTGTCGACAGCCTCCTCTAGATCCTTTATATCTTAAGATGCCAAGCAGCTTAAAGGAGTGAAGCACTGAGGGTTAACTGAACCTCGATACTGGCAGCGGATATTTAGCAAACAAACTCGGGAGTATGTTGTTTTACTCATATTGTTCACTTGCCGATTCGGTTCATCCAGTTGATCTGTGCTCTCTCTCATAATATCTCCTGGTCCAGGTTCACTTTCAACATCCATATAAATCGTTATATCTAGCGGCGTATCATGACCAGGAACAAGTAATGTGGTCAAGCCACTTTTCGTCCATCTCGTCAACGCAACCCTAGTCCAACTGAATCCTGACCGAGACATTATTACTTTTGCTGGAAGCAGCCCACTTGAAACCAATAAAGGTCTGGAAACTGTTTCCCTTTCCAAAGAGCTTTGTGTATCCGATATTCAAGAAGCTAAAAGCATCAGAATTCGTTGGAAAATGAATAGCATCATCGTAGATATAATAAAGATGAAAATACGTAAACAATATCAGAGTGCTAGAAAACGTGGCCGCTATGACCGGCGCCTGTCACATTTTGTGTGCTCAGTTGCAGTGTTCGAATTTCTGAGGCATCTGGAGGCTGGTGCTCTGGCTCAACAAATCGCCCCACCAGCAGAGTAGTAATTTTGATTGAAGCCCCGTATTCAGAAGATGAGGTCACTACAGGATCTGTAAATCCAAGGCCTCTAATGTGCCCAAGGAGGTTGCACTCTACTTAGTGACTGTATGGTCAGTGACAGCTGGTATGAGAACCTCATTAATCGCACGCTCTAGTGGCTCAAGTAATTCTGCAATATCCAGTAATGTTCTTAGGAAATATGTCCAGTGGTGCTGCAGACCAAAAGTGAAGGCTGCATAGCTTGCTTGAGGCAGTGATGTGGTGAAATCTGTGAGTTTAGTAACTTCACTGACCCATTCATCTACTTTCTCCCCAACATATTCTTCAAGGAACGATCTACAATCATCGTCAAAAGTGTTGGGAAGGTTGCCTTTCTTACCTCTTCTTTTCCTTCCTCCCCCTGTCCCTGGCCCAATGTTGATCAAAACGTTAATGTTTGTCCGCGTAATTGTTCTGTTATATCCCAACATTGAACAGGGGGGACGGGGGATATTTAGCAAAAGAGAAAACTCTCTTTTTTCAGGATTAAAATGGACTACTGTTAAGTTGTACAGCCTTCCCAACTACTTTTGTCTGTGATTGTCTGAAAATTCTGGGTGTGGCCGTGAAAGGTCAAAACTCGACGACTTTTTGTCAGTAGAAACGTCTTCAAAAAACACTCGTAAACAGTACTCTGTTGAAAAAAAATATTTGCCGTACCTTGTTAAGACAGTTTTTGGCGCACACGCCTGTTTATATTCGGCATGTTTTGCAACCCGGTAAGTACAACTATTGCTCTTTCCGGGGCACAGGAAGAGGGCCAAAATACAAATGTAAGACTATTTTCGGTGAAAACTATTGACTGTAGCATAGGCTGATATGCTCCAAATCTTAAAGCAAGATATAGTGCGTTCACCACTTCCCGCAAAAATCATTCGGATTGCGACAGTGTAGCTGACATCTTCCTTAGCAGTTCCCCCATTCTTTACAACATTCAGCACATGCCAATTTGCCAGGCGAGCAAACTATGAGGCTGAGTGGAGATTTGCCGAATTCTAGAGGCTACTTTCTCCGGCTGAATAACTCTAGTTAAGCCCTTGTGCCACTGCTTTTCGAAACTGGTTTCAGAAAACGACAACAAAGTACGCTCTTGATTTAGAATAAGGCGTCTATTGTCTTCGTTAATCTAATTAAAAAGGGTAACACATGCAAAGTCATCACACACCACATTACTCCATTTTCGTAGCCGAAAATAATTCCTTTATAGTAGCGCTAACGACAAAATAGCCTAATTGACTTGTTCGGGGCTTTGCAAGGACTTAACCAAAGGAATTTTAATAGATATTTTAGCTTAATTCTAAGTAAAATACAACAGTACTCCATGGATAGCGTTAAAATTAAACTAACTTTGCTAATTGACCTTTATGGGG
>BOPM01000219.1:314135-325810 GCA_022179025.1 Porites australiensis
GCCCTGCACAAACTTGAAGGGAACCACTTGCGTCAATGACATCGGGCTTTGTCACGTACATAACACACTCTCCCATTATCCTCCGTATAACTTCTCTGACACCAATCAGCCAGACAGCGCCCTCTCCTTTGCCCAGGGGGACAAGGCGATTCGCTAAAATTGTCTCAGTACCAAGGGGATAGATAAATTCAGTGCACAAGCGTTGGGTCATTGCGGCTATTGCTGCGCACAGGTCTGATCCAGATTTCTTGAATGACTTTGATGAACCATTTGCATCAACGCCTGAGGAACCCCCAGAACCTTTTGTTCGCAGAGCCGCATCCCGTACCATTTCCCCATTTATCTGTTGGTAAATTGAGTCTGGGACATCTTCTACTGGCCCGAAAAGCAGAGAACCCAAACAGGGTTCCTCTGGACTTGGATGTTTCTCTCTGAGCTGTGCCATGATGTCATCACTTAGAGGCAGGACACCTTCCCCATCGTTTTCACTGAGATAATGCAAGGCCGAGTTGAGTTGCCCTGACAAAATTGAATCATCTGCCCTTCGCGCAGCAATTTGTTGATTTCACCCTCTTTCCACAGTACCAGTCGCTTAGCCAAATACTCTTGGTGATCCTTAGCCCTTGACTTCTGGCTAGGCTTTTGTGAGCCGACTGCAAGAAGCACAATCACTGCTTTAAGAGCAATGAGCCGCATTTTTGATCCTTTGTTCCAATCGTTTATATGCTCTGTCATCTTGTCAATGAACTCTCTTCCTACTTTTCCGTATGGGACGAAAAAAGAACCGCCATTTTGAGATCTCATTATATGCATTGTCAATGATTGACAAGCTGACTGTTATAGTTCTTCCATCACCATACTGGCCCCACACAAAGGTAGATGGTGGGTTAATTGCTTCATAATTCAGCAAAAAACCCGGCGTGTCGTTTAAAACCTTTTCCGAGGTTGAGTGATCGCATTCCTCTGGGGTTTGTATAGCAGACATATGCAATTCCATGATCAACTGATTTGCATTTTGACTTGGCTTGCCTCCATTGTTTTGATCTTGACTGGATTCAGCTTTTTAGCCAGAAATAAAATTGTCATTGATGTTAGACGCAGAATGAGTTGAATTGAAAACAGATTCGTCAATAACTGTCTGCCCTGTCGCGCTCGTCTCCATCAGAGCATCCTGATTCTTTTCTAGCCGTGAAGCTTGGTCTCACAGATTTTGGCTTATAAGTCCAAGATTTCCGTATCCTTTTTCTTCCCATAACTCCTTCATTACCTCAATGTAACCCTTCCTCCTACCATTCCTATTTAACGGCACATTTCCAGAGGTAACCAGCTCCTGTGCTTTTCGTTTGCATTCTAAGGCATCTGTGTTCATTTGTTGCATCCATTTCACTTTAGATTTCCTGGACATTGTTGAGTCGGCAGTAAATTTCGGTTGCAGTTTTAGTCATTAAATATAAAAAAGATTGCTTGACAAGCTACAACGAATCCTAGACACTTTTATGAATGAGCTCTAGCATTCTAAACATTGGCCTGCTTTCAATGAGAGCGCACTTTATTTATATGATAATAATAATAATAATAATGATAATAATAATAATTTATGTCTTAAAAATTAGATTGAGACAACAAAGATAGGTTTTTTTGTCATCAGCCCAAAATCACGTTTAACAAACTCTTCCAATTGGCAGTGGCTTTACATAAAGGTTCTATGCCAGATACCACACAGAAAACACAAAAGAAAGTATGGGCAAAATTATGTTGGCAGGGAAGCACTTAAATCAAGAGGACCAGGAGAGAAGCCCTCCTGGGAGGAGACAAGATCGAGTGGTACATGGGGTAGCAACCCTGGATGGGAGTCCTGATCAGTCTCCGGGGGTGAGGCCCATATCCCCTAGTCAATAGGAACTAAGGGGAACCAGAAGTGGGTGACCCTCCTGGGTGGAGTACAAACCAGGTGGGACCGGGGGTCCACACCTCGGAGTGGATACCGGACCTGTCTCCAAGGGTGAAGTGTTCTCTGCTACTACTTTTATTCCAAAGCAAGACAGTAGTTCCCCATCCTAGGACCCAATGAAGGAATGCGACCTAGTCCAGTATACTACCCTAATATAAATAATTAATCTTATAGATACATATAGTGTAGAGTAATAAATGATCTCCTTGGTGTAAATTCTTGTCGTGCTAAATATCTAGTGAGCATAAGGAGTAAATGAAAGAGCTAAATAAAGGTTCCAGTCCAAAAAGGGCTTCATGAGAGGGAAGAACGCTGTTGTGAATGAACTGAAGCAGGGGCACCCAACGAGGATATAGTTCAAAACCACTTAACATAGCATTGTTGAACGTATTTTAGTATTCAAACGGTAGATATAGGCATATTTTTATCCCCTAAAAACTTTTCATCTGTTCGGATTATAGGGATTATAGGGATACAAACTTACCTTCTCGAAAATTTCAGCCAGGAAAAGGCTCCCGAAAATTCTAGGTGGCCATTTTTAGGGTCAAAATCCGTTAAAAATGAGTAATTATACCATTTTGTAGATGTTCGAAAATCCTAGGAGAGGCAGGCAAGCAAGAAATGTTACAACAAATGCTCCGAAAATTCTAGATCTCAAATCGCCTTCCGAACAGATATTTTCCCGAAAATTGCCGTTGGGTGCCCCTGCTGAAGCCCTAAGAGAACTGAGTGGGAAAGGACAGTGTATGGCAGAAAGAGGAGCTCATGTGCATGATGAGCATGTGATAATATGAATGGAACCTTTGTGGAGTCTAGAAAATATATCATGCTAAGTTACAGTGGACTTTGCAAAGGAGAAGGATACATTGTAATCAAACAACTAGTTACAGTTAATTTTTCTTCCCTTTACTTTGGATTAGTATCTACAGTTACTTAGTACAAAAGCAGATGTTGAACTTCGTGTTACAAAAGCACAGAGACATGATTGTTGCCAGTATGTCAATATGTGTGCATTTATAGGGCAAAATCTCGAGTTTATTAACATCAGTTTATGGTACCATAAACTTGGATGTGATTCTTTTCACCCCTCGGGAAAATATTCAGCATATGCCTGGTTGTGAGTCACAGTCCGCCTTGGGAATTTGCATCTGTTAACTTCCCCTACCCATCAAAATTCGTGATGGTGGGGGAATGCATACTGTCTGGAACTAGACAATCTTTAGTGTATCAAATTTAGCACAAATTTAAGCACTGGCCAAAAGTTTCGGCTGTCTTTTGTTTGGTAGTGGCTTAGCAGATTTGTGTTATGTCACTGAATTGTTGTAGCAACATTGTAGCCATTTTAAGTGAAGTTGTGTCCAATGTTGCAGGCAATGGTGCATCATGTGTACGAGCCCTAACATTGCATAAAGATCAAGGAGCTTTATCAATTTGTCAAACATAACAGGATCTAGATAGCTATTTCTTTTGATCGCGTCTTAATAGAGATATAAGTAACAGAATGATAACTGTCCACATGTTTAGTGTGATACATATTGTCATACCTCGTTGCAACACTTGTATATCGTGTGGCTTTATTTGTCAATAAGTTCCCTTTGATAACCTTCTCTTGATAGTTGGGATACCATGCAAAAAAGAACTGAAACAAAAAAGCAAATTAATTCTGCAAGTGTAGGAAATTTTTCTCCAATTATGGTTATTCTTTTGACAACTTGCAAATAAAATTATAGTTATATTTAGTTAGGTTTTGATGGATTGGAAATTACAGTGAGTTGTTGGCTTCACATTGTGTTAATTACTTTTCCTTTTTGATGTTGTAAAATAATATTTTTTACTGATTTTACTTTCAGATCGAATGGTTCATGCATCAAAAGGAAAAAAAGTATCATCTCATGTCCCCAAATTTTGATGACCCTTTGTTTAACGAACAGTGGTACATTGTAAGTAACCCTCTGTTTATCGTATATCGTTCTGTCAGCCATTAATAGTCACTGCAGCCATTTTATATCACTAAGCCTCTTTTCATGGTTGTTTAATTAAGTGAATTATCACTTTCTGGTGATATTACAATTAACGCCATTTTCACATCTCCTATAATACACCTTGTTTTCTCTCCAAAAGGTTTTCATACCCATGGTTTCAAGTTTCTTCCTGAGTATTGAAATTGTGCTTATGCAAAATTTTTTGGGGAGAACAAGGTGTGTTCTCGGCAATGTGAAAGTGGCTGATCATGCATGTGAAAGTAGAACCTACATTCAAACATCACGCACGTGCTCATGAATGGGTGTGCTGCCTAAATTTTTATTAATAAAGTTCAAATGTCTTGATTGACACATACATGTGAAATTCTACCTCAAGCCTCAGTCTGTTTTAAAATGAGAAGAAGTACGAAGCCTTCGATGTGAAAATAGTGTTTTATTCTTAAGCAAAAAACCCTCTCATTTTCACGACAAAGGTTTTGGACCGTTTGCACTTGGCCTCATTTTGAGAGGGAGGGTTTTTGGAATTCAGAAATGGCCTGTTATATTATCATCTCAGATGCATACAATCCTGTGTTTATGTTGCTGGCTGTACTTTACATATGACTGCTTTGGTTTTCAACGGAGCTTCTGTGACTGCTTTGGTTACAGTATTTTTATCAACTTCCATTTATAATATTACCACCGGCGTTGGGGTGTATATGTGAATGAAATGTATCTTGTTACTTACACTATGAAGGCTTATTTCCTGACCTTGGAGTGTAAACAATTGAGAAACCTCTTTTCATAGAGTCTCTTAAATTAAAAAAATATATAAAAGCAAACACGAAAGTTTTGACTGTCTCACACAGTTTTTATCTTCAGAGTTTGCTAATTAAGACTGATATATACAGTCAAAAGCTTTATTACTTGTTTTTAACCCAAGAGACGTTTTTCAGAGAGCTTTTTTATCGCTCAGTCTCATTACTTGTTTCTATGATAATGGTACGTTCGATTTACCTTATTCTGGAATAGGATTGCATAGAATAATCCGGATTATGAAAAACTGAATAATTGGATAAGGCAATTCTAAAGCTCTGATTGTCCTAGCTATCACGATATATGAGCCATTTTACCATGCTCTCCAAATATGGTAACTGTACGCGTCAACGAGGCGCACGCTATCTACCATCTCATATCCAACGCACACTCGTGGAATAATTGTTAAATATTCGTTTGATTGACCTGCTATTCAAATTCTGTAATAAGCTGAATCAAGAGACTATAAAGGGGACAGAGAGGGCATCCCCCATATACACCCTATTCCATAGGTAATTCGTCTCGAGTTATTTTTAACACCACAGATCTCAACGGGGATTCGACAACAGCCAATCACATAGCGCGAATGTGTTCCGCTTGGATGACCTACGCTGAGAGCCACGCGTCCTTCACGAAATGACGCAGAGCAAAATGGGGGAAGACGCGGAGATTGATTTTGCTATTCCTTTTGTCGACGAAAACGACTACAGCGAGATTTCTGAGAAAGCTGTGTCAGCGAAACCGAAATTAAAAAAGAATCGCCCTTCCTCTCTTGTATAGAGCTAACAGTAGAGCAGGGATATCCTTAACACACTGAATATTCTCTCAGGATCATTTATAATTTACAGTTTGAAGAGAGCAATTTCTGATTTGATGTTTATTTTTTTCAGCCTTTATAGCGATTATTCCTACCCACTTACTTTGTCAATTGTAGGCGAACCCTCCTAAAGCTGAATTTCAAGGGACCATATTCAAGCTCAGAAAGAGAAATAAAATTTCGTCGTTGCTTATTTACGTCCTCCATAAAACGCGAAATTAGGCATTTTCACGTCGTAGTCGTGCAAAAACGGGAAAGAAATGAACAAAAAAGTGTGTTGCACGTGCGAAGTTGTTGTTTTGCTAATTAAACCTATTGTTTTTTTGACGTTCTAGTTGTCGTCCGCGTCGTTGGATCTTAAACTCCCTAAATTGTACAAACGACCGGTTTCAATAGACCGGCGAAATTTCTCATTTTATTAAAGCACTGAGGTTACGACAACTTCGAGTTAAACTGATTTCACGGGTTGTCAAAGAGTCCAGCGATTCCTTTTTCCCAGGTGAGCGCCGACTCATTTCGCTTCAATATTCAGGAATGCTCTCGATCTTTTTACGCTTTCATTGCCTCTCGCCCGACATGTTTTGCACGGCGTTTGGTCATGCGAAACCTCCACGAAACATCCACGCCTCGCGCGAGGTAACTTTATCCCGATTCTAAAAATAACTCGAGACGAATTACCTATGGAATAGGGTGTATATGGGGGATGCCCTCCCTGTCCCCTTTATAGTCTCTTGGCTGAATGTATTCCAACAAGTTTACTCGCGTCGCGGCTTGCTTTTACTATAGCAATGAAAATGGCTGACTTTGTCGGTAAAAATAAAAGACATTTATAGCGAAATTCGTTGTATCGCGCTGTGGGTTTTGCAAACTTCGAAGGAATTTTGGGTTTTTCTGTTCCGTCAATCATCTAAGCGGACCTCTTAGGAAACACGTGTTTACTTGCACGAGTTCAAAAGGTCATTGTTTGTGATTCACGATTGGTGGATTTCGATCCGTTTTGTTTCTTTCGTGTTTCAAGGTTCGTTGCTTTGTGATCGTCGTGTTTCGGGCAATAATCGACTAGTTACGTTTGCGTTCATTTGCAAGAATAAAGCAACGTCTGCCTCCTTCCTTCGACAAAAAATCCACTCAGCATCGCGATTTCCTTCGCTATTCTTGAGCAGTCTAGAGTCATTCTCAGCCAGGCTGGGCGAGCATGTTACATTGTGATTTTGCATTAACCCCGCCTTTACTATAATGATTGACGGAACAGAAAAACCCCAAATCCCTTCGAAGTTTGCAATACGCGCAGCGCGATACAACGAATTTCGCTGCAAACAAGGAAAATGAGGCACTCTGCACAAACAGCTTTCGTCGTAGACGTAATTTAGCCTCGGTTAGTAACGTCTGCGAAGCAGCGCCAATATCCTTGTTCTGGGCCACCAACAGATCGACTCAATGAATTACTGGAAATGCGCTTCGAATTTCTTTTCATTCTGGTTGGCAAATCAACAATGGCTTTTTTAACAGGCCAATCATGGCGCGTACTCAAATCCTGGTAGACAGGTGGGGGCCCGGAACAAGTATTTTAGCGCTGTTTAGTAGACGGGTTTAACCAGAGTTTAGTTTCGTCTGTGGCGCAGGCTACGCACAAAAGGCTACCACTGGGCTGAGAAAATACTCTTTTGTTTCTTCCTTACACAAGGAAAGTGAAAACGTTACTGAATTTCTCACTCGGCGTACCCTATAATGCAACTGAAACGGTTAACCCACGCTCATGAAATCTATTTAAAAAAGGCAAAATATCCTCATACGACAATTTCCTTTGAAGTTTACCCTAGTTTTTTTTCGCAGAAAAACAACAACAACAACAAAAAACAACAAAAGAACGGTATTCCCGTGACAACAACGTGTCTTTTTGACGCCATATTTGTAACTTTAATCGTGAGACATTATATTGTATTAACGTGTTTCGATTGTTTCGATAATATTTTTTTTCGGGGACCATACCGATATTTTTAAATCGCCTTAAAAGTGATTTTATCCTCCTCCGATGACCATAAGATTTTCACCATTTAATGACTTTGGGTTGAAGTTTGCTTAAATGTAGTGTTAAGTTAAATCGATATTACCATGACAACTATGAACAATAAACTTTGAAATCAGATGAAGACGAATTTCTCGCCATCTACAACCCCGGCGAAAACTTTTGAGACAGGTCCATCTGTTTGGAACTTTTGCGCCATACGACCGTCTCCTCTAAACAGAAAAAGTAAGCCCCCTTCCAACCCCCATATGCAAAGTTTATTTTCGTTTTTGCGATTTATTTAAATGTTCTCAAAACATAGCCAAGAAGGCAAGAAAAGTCTTGATGCTGACAGTTTCGATGACTGTTAGCCATCTTTATCCAAACTTAAAAATCGTCAAAGGTGTTAGAAGCCTTAAATAGGCTTCTGAAGGTGTTAATTATTGCGATGAACGCGCAAAGTCACTCTGTTTTGATTGAAAGTTGCAATAGGCACACAATATGTACGAACATAAACAAGCCAAGTAAACAAGCGAAGCCACTCGAATAGAATGTCTGCCGCGCGATGTGTCACGACACAGCATTTATCCTTGTTACATAATTTCCACAGATAACGCACGGCAAGGAAATCGGCAATAGAAATCAAACGTATTGAAAAAGCAAGGTACACCGAGTGGAACAAACTATGAAATAATTTAAGTTTTCCTTTTGGAAAATAATTGTCCTCGCAGCACACGGCGTGAATGTTTTCCCTCCGGACCGTAGGTACCGGTCATTGCCCTTTTTCATTGTATAGACTATTCATTGCCAGTAAGTAGATGTCCTCTCAGAGGACTATTTTTTGCTCGGAAAAGATAAACTTATAAATCTTAGGCTTGCGGTATTTTTTATCTTAGCTAGAAGCCGGGCGATTTTTCGGAAATTTGAAGGTAAATCTGTTGAAAATAATTGGAATTGACGGGTTTGGCTTATTGCCAAGAGTTTGACAATATTTTTGCCCTCAGTCAGTCGAGAGCCAAAGAAGATGTCAGGCAAAATTCCGTGATTGTGCGTGAGATAAATAAGGGTAACATTAAATGATGCATAATTTCATTGCAGATTTTCGGAAAGGAGGTGATATGTTAAAATCTTATTGAGCAAAATGGTCTCGTGAACAAGTAGCATTCTTTCACGTTCGAACCGTAAAAGGGGCAGAGTTAGTCCAGTCAAATTGTGGTTTAGCATCAAACTAATTGCAACAGAACTTTTTTCAATGCCATTTAATTGTTGGATGGCTATTTAACAACATACTAAAAATCCGCCAAAATCGGTTCGGTGAAAGATGAGAAAAATTGGAAATAGAGACTTTCAGTTTTCACCACAGGACACCCAATTTCACAAATTAAGACAAAAAATCTGGTAATTGTGTTTTTTTCCCTCAAGAATTTTCGATACAACGTCGCCAATGAATTTTGGGTAGTTTTGTTTTAAAAAACGCCGACTAAATGTGTGAGGAACACCTGGGTCAGTGTTTCGTCTTGAGGTCTGTCTTCACATTCTGTTTTTTAAGCTTTAATTTTTTTCTTTGACGGTATTTGTAAGGGAATTATTAGTCAGTCTGTGTTAACATGGTTAAAAATATTAGTAATTGTTTTTTTTTTTGCGCAATATCAGAAATGCAGTACGTATTTTGGCAGTATCACAGGCTGGTAATTTTTTATATATCCTGCAGCACGAATGCAAATTTAGTAGCTGACTGATGGTGAACAGTTATTTTGATCACCTTCGGTTAACTACTAAATTTGCATCCATGCTGCAAGATACGTGCGACTAAATGTGTGCAACGGACGATAGCTTTGTATCAGTACAAACTGGTTATTTTAATAACCTATTCCCATTTTCTGTAATCGAGTTTTGTGAGGTAGTTATGTTCAAACCTTAGACACAATATGTGTGACGAAATCAGGGACTTTTTTTTTCTCGCGACATGCACAACCTCCTTTAGGATTATGACTCCGTGCTTTACAATGTGAGTGAATAAATATTCTGCTAAGGATTCCGTCGATTTGGTTTTTGCTAGATCGTAGTGCCATGCGCTTTTCATTCTGTTGTAAGGGAAATCCAGAAAACCAGGCGCAGTGTGATTGTTCTTTTTTTATCTTCTTCTTATAGCGAGTCTCAGATTTAGTTTAGTGTATCTGTTTATTCACTTTGTATTTTCTGCAACAGCCCTTCATTTCGGGTAAGATGAATAAGTAGATTAATCGCTCTGTGGTCTAAAGGCGTTTATATTCCCTCCTTGCATTTGTTTTGTGACAACAACCCTGAACCTTGACCAGTTTTTTTTGGTCAATTTGCAAATGAAGACCTCTTTTTCTATAACGATCATGGGATCCCATACGCCTGAAAATAATTGCAGTTATCAATGAAGGCGCAAAAGTACTGGACATATGTACGACATTAATGGGCTTGCCTGACTTAGCTTCTAATGGCTCACCTCTTTTTGCAAAACCAATGTTTCTCTTCGGATGTGCGTTGTGTAACACTTCAACTTAGTGCATGTTAACCTTCTGACTGAGTTGCGTGAATTATGCTCTGGGTGGGGAATTTCCATTTCTCCACAGACTATTACAGGATATTTTTACATACGCATTGTTTTGCCTACCCAAAGTTAATCTTTCCCTTAAAAACAAGCTTCCTATTATACTATTTCGTTTTCTTGAAACAAACGTTTGCCGGAAACAAAGTTCTTATGCGATGAATGTTCCGTTAACCCTTATAATTTCTTGGGGGGAAGGTAACAACACTTTTCTTTAAATGAAAACGCATTTCCCTCTTATCAAACTCATGGGCATTGGAGCTTAACCTGTGCAAAAACTTTGCATTGTTGTGCATTGTAAAGAATTAGTAAAACTATCCTCCCCTCTTCTCCCATTCACTTTTAGAAGAAAACAAAAAGCTTCAAAAAATTTGTATATTTGAGGATGTAGATATGTTAACAAAAATTAATGTGAAGGTAACCGCAAAAACCAAAGCATTATCTTGCTAGATATTTGAAAACGTACCGAACGAAAATTGCAGTCTTTTGACTGCAAAAAAGACCAAAACCCGAAGGCAAAATAAGCCTGAAAATCCTGCTAGAAAAGAACGAGGAAAGGGAAAATAAAAAGAGCGAGGAAAAAGAAAGGAGGAGAAGAAAAAAAAAGCAGTGGCTGCAGTCCTAGTTTTTATGTTGACTTCTTTGGACATAGTTTTTGAAAGAAAAAGGCTGTTTGAGGGGAGAGGTCTATTTTGGCTGTAAGGTTATTAAAAAGTCCAGCTCTGATATATAAGAATGTTTCTTACCCTTGCGGCGAAGAGAAATCTGTCAAGGTGACTCGACCCAGTTTTTTTGGGGGGGTATCATCCTACTTTGGAGCTCTCTGGTATCCCCACCTTTACTCTTATCGTAAGTCTAACACATAGAATGGATAACATATAGATCAATCTACAATATAACATAAAATTTTTGGCGATCGGAGTAGATGTCACGTGGTTATAATGCCACGCCCCTTTGAGGTCTGAGTGGAAAATCTGCTGTTGCCGGCATTTTTTCGTGAAAATCTCTCGGCTACACATAGTGCGCATTAGTGCCTTGCGCTGAACAGAGTTTCACCAAAATCGCAAAGACCTAATTCGAGAAATTCAGCGGTTTCCAAATTTAGGTCATAATTTATGCGAAAATGATGAGGAAACTTTACACGATTATATCTTATAACCTATGAGATTCATCCCTTTATTTTGGGGATCGTTATAACAGATGGGTCCTTGCAAGTCAGCAAAACACTTTAGGGCCTTGTAAATGCGCGCGATTTCGAGAAAAGCAAACATATAGAAATTATAGTTTTCGCTATTTGTTGACGTTTGTCAGCGTTTAAGAGTCCTTCTCACGAAAAAAGCATTTTCTTAAAAATTCGTAGTTTTTTTCCTTCAGATTTTTTCAGGGCCACAATTGATGAACTAACTACCCGGACTCTGAATTTCATTGTCATTGAAAAACTGTGACGTTATCTTCTATAAGCCCAAACCTGAGTAAACATTGAAGATTTTTAGCGTTTTGGCTGAGTTTGTGCTTTGGGAGTTGTCTATTGTTTCTAGTCTGTCATT
>BOPM01000219.1:334653-347682 GCA_022179025.1 Porites australiensis
TTTGAACCCCCCCCCCCCCCCCCCCCCCCCCTGCTAACAGAGCGTTTCTTTCGCTTGCTCGATTTTGGGGTACCCGGGAAAGACTCTGCATGAACGCGGCTAGGATAGATTATCAAACTCAGGCCTAACAGCCGTGCGCTTCCTACAGTGGGCTCAGTTATGACCATCGGTTGCTTGCACTTGAAAAACCAGTTCGAGGAGAAAAAACAAGATTGTCTAGTCCAGAGGTTAGGACTGCGGCGACTTCAAAGGTTTGACATGATTCAAGCAGAGTCTCGTTTACTCCTCACTGAAGAAGGCAAAAGGAGGCTCTGTTCGCAGAGTTCCTTTTAACAAATATGACAATTAGTGGTGAAAATCTTATCGTGATCCGAAAAAAAGGTAAAATCAGTATCGAAACACCTTAAATCAGGAAACTACTGGCTCATTATTCTGAAAACAGAAAATTCGATTTATTAAGGAGGACTTATTCAATCGAACGCACCCTATGTTGCTTATTATGTTAAAATATTCAAGCTAGTATGGTACTAATTTTATGGACTGTAATTTCCTAGAAAAGAGATTCCGGTCCAACTTTCAACATAAGCTCTGTTTGGCCAACGTACACAGGAGCAGGAATTGTTGTGGCAGTTGTTGATGATGGAGTGGATGGGAGACACCCTGAGCTAGCAGCCAACTATGTATGGACGACAACTTTTTGTTCTTGTTGTTTTTTGCTTAGTCCTTCTAAGTTCTTTCTTGATTATGTTTTTGTTTAATTAACTAAGTGATCCGGGAGGTAACCTTCTTGTTTCATTGCAATTTTTCAACTGAAATCCTCCTTCTTTTTCACCAACTGGTATAGTTGGTGACCGTTCGGCTGTTGATCAGATGATGGGACAGAAACTTGTTGTAATTGGTAGAAAGGTGGAGGGGGAACCCCTTTTACATACTGTTCTTTGCAAAATATAAGTAAATAAATAATAAATATCAATAAATAATGATTTGGAGGTAGCACATCCACAAAGTGGTTCTTCGTCTACCTGATTCCTGGTTGAATTGGAATTTGGAAGTGTAGGATTTTGAGGAGAAGGGAAAACCGGAGTACCTGGAGAAGAACTTCTCGGAGCAAAGAAGAGAACCAACAACAAACTCAACCCACTTTTGGCGTCCACGCCAGGATTTGAACCCGGGCCACATTTGTGGCAGGCGAGCGCTCTCACCACTGCGCCATCCCTTGCTGCCCCAGTAGATGATAGTAAGGTAGTTCAAATGCCTTTTGTTTGGCCTTCGTATGAATAGTGTGTTTAAGTATTTCGTAGAGTATTTTTTTTCCCCTTCACGTTTGTTTGTTTTCTTCTTTGCGTGTGTGTTCTGCTAAGTTCAGGGGAATGGTGATTGTATTTAGGTGAAACAGACATAGGCCAATGAAATATTAAACTGGAGTAATGGTTCTTTTGATATTGGGGCGTCAAAGAAATTTTAAAATGCTGTTTTGTGTTGTCCAGTTACTAGTAATATTCATTGCGAGAGAGCTGTCAACTCCAAGTCTATTGTAAAATGTAGAATATAACATAGCTAATTAAAGACCCTTTGTCACTTCCCATGATGCATTGCAGGCAATGAATTTCGATTTTCGAATTTTATTTTTTGGGGGATATCTGAATCATCTTTTTTTTTTCAGAATCTTTTATTTCAAATCTTCAATTCATATTTAAGCCTTTGGATCTTGCTTCCACGTGTGTTCTTTCATTTTCTGTTGTTATGAGTAGCTGTGCACTGCCCGGAAAGCCGTTATTTACGTTCAAGATTAAGGTTGTTTCAGCAGTTTTTAATATAATAGACCACGATATATGTATGGTTTTTAATTACGTCTTTTGTGTAAATGAAATACGCCCATTAAATCGCGTTATAGTTGTCCTGTGTTTAACGAGTTACCTTTCGAATCATTTTGCTATCACTTTTTGTCTACGGGTTGAGATTTCTCATTGATGCGTGCACCGATTGACCAGAGGTGGTATTTACTGCACGCTAGATAACAGACAAAGTGCAAAGTCTAGAACTTTGTAACTTGAGGTAAATATAGGGGCAATGACCCGTGAGAGTGGGGCATGCTGAATGCGGAAAGAATTAGGAAATCCTTTTGCTTGCGACGCTGACCAGCTTTTTGACACGGGGTGGCGGGCCTCATTTTGGGTCAAATTCCCCACTGTACGGAACAAAACGCAAATTGAATGCCCCGGGGGATGGGCGGTTTTGGAATTGATTGGTACATAAAAGTGATCTTTGTTCCGATTTCTTAACCCATTTTTTCTGTCCTCTAGTATTCAGCAGCGAGCTTTGATTTTTTGGAAGACGATCCAGTACCAGTACCGAAGGGAAAAAATGTGTCTGGGTAAATATGCCAATAATTTTTACTAGATGATTATTAATCCAATAAGATGTGAACAACAAGCTTTCCAGGGAAGTAATACACGTGACTGATGTTTGAAAGTGCCTAATAATGCTGAATTATATACATACCACCGATATCCGACGGAAAGATCACACATTTGGCTAATATCGACCACCATTATGATTCAAAACAATTAACCTGTTCACAGCACAATTGCCTATTGGGGGAGGGAGGCGGATTCGGGTAAGGAAAAGAGGCCTTTCGAGCGCCCGAAATCCTCTTTTCCTGTTGCCCTTCTAACGCCTTACACGCAACCTACCTAGGCTAGTAAATGAGCGCGATTCAGTCAGACAGGTGAGAGAAAAACGTAAAAAAACACAAATTTGACAAGAAAATCCAATTCCAATTCTTCTTCCATTACCCACCTGCAATTTGCGCGTGGTGCAGAGTTGGCTATAGAAATCACCTAATGTCTAACAAGCGCGAGTGGAATAACTATTTTCAGTATTGAGAATACTAACAGGCTGTTGTAAAGAAAAGCCGTAAGAAAAAAACTTAAGCTTTTCACATATCACACGTCTATCAAAACTGCTACGTTAGTGTCAACACGAGCATACTATTCTGTGTGAGTAAACTAAAGCAATCTAAACCAAGAGCCATAATAGGACAGAGAGGGACACTCCCAGTCACGCCTTTGGGATATCTCAATCCCAAAAAAGTTATTTTTAGAACTATGCGGACCATGCGGAAACAGTTTCCGGTAACCTGGTTGACTTCCGGAAGATTCAGCGCCAAAGCGAGGCAGGGTCAATTAATGAATAACATGGCTGCCTAAGTAAAGGGACGAAGTGTAGGGTGTGTACTTGATAAATTGTCCTTCTTCAACGAAGAACCTACCATAGAAACTGCTTAAAACTTCTACACAAACGGATCCTTTACAAGAAACGGTAGAAATCGGTTAAAGCGACCGCGTGACCATCGTTTTTGTTTGAACAGCTGGAAAGAGGACAAGTAGCATTGCGGCCCGGATAAGCGTTGCACACAAGACACGCGGGTCCTACAAAGACGACCGTACAAGCGACCATGTGGACGTATTTTCTATTGAAAGAGGAAGGAAAAGAACGTATAAAAGTTTCCAGTATTTTTGTCAGGGACATGACCAGGGATCATGTGGAAAACACCTTTTCCTGCTTTGACTGATATTTTGTACCGTGCTTCACATTGGACAATTAACAATTTCTTGAACACGAGGTGAATAGAAGCGGAATATTCGCGGCGAGGTTAATATTCCTAAAGCCATTGTTCACCAAGATTAAAAATCAGTAAGGAGACCATTTAAGTTCAATTTGATTGACGGTTTTGACGGATCAATTCATGTGTGAAAATCGGTATGCGCAAAAGTTTGATCTTTACAGAATTTTCAAACATTGCAAATCAAATCGCAGTTAAAAAATCCTTTCGCAAACAATGGCCTGATGGGTTATATGGAATCGCCAGAACTTTAAATTCTGCTTCCCAGCCTGTAAAGAAAAGAAGAGCTTTGTTTTCATCTGTCGACTCGCCGAGTCAGGGAAAAAGGTTTCTTGTGCAGCTTGTGTCGTTCTTTAATAAGTGTAGACAATGGTGGCCCGGTTGCTCGAGGTATCGCGCCGTTTCTCTGTAGTTTTCTTGACATTGAAATCTCGAAGTTTCGTAAAGATTTGCTTTTATTTTTTTGTCATAAGTTGAATTTGATTTCTGGGGAAAATCCGCCTTTGAAGGAAACGTTGAGTTTACAAAACCATCTCTTCTATTCAATTAAACTGTAATTGTCAACATTCCATCAGCGAAAAATACTGCTCAGTAAAGTTAATCGGAAAACGCTCTTTTGAATACTTTGAAGTCTTTTCTTACCTTCAAAAAAATGGACCCTAGGATTTTGCCGAATTCTGAAAGGTTCTTACGCTAAAAAAGACTGGCAAAACACCGATCTAACGCATTAGTTACTCGCGAGGCTAAAACACTAGCTACAAAGACCACTGAGTGTGAATCGTGAAAACGATTTTTGCTTGTAAAAGGTTTATTTGTGTAAGGTTATTTGTGTTTTTTCATGTTGCAAACGGTGTAGAAATAAATACGACAGTATGATAATCTCATCTGGAGTTTATTTACTTTATGTGGTTTTACCAAGCCTCATATTTTCCGCATAGACCTGTAATAATTAACCTTTACAGATCCTGCACCACAATGTGTAGGTAAGATTTCCATAGAACCCCAAATATTTGTTATGTGTGTTAAGTAATATAAGCTTGCTGCATGTATAATAAATGTAGGGGTTTGACTGCAAATCGTACCACAGCATAATTCAAGCTTCAGGCATTCATGGATGCATACAACCTTTTGATGTTGTGTTTGCCACTTATTGATCCAGCAAGTTTTCTCTATTTTAGTAAGCACTTATGGTTTTAGGTGTTGGCTGCTGAATGTAGTGTTTTTTTTCTTTATAGAAAGCTCTTAACAGTATGAAGAATAAAAACTACTGCAATAAGTTCAAACTGTGTATAGCTTCTTGCTGAGTTGTGTCTTATTTTTTATACCCCCCTTCCACACAGAAACCTAATTACTCTTTTTCTATAGTGTATGACGAAACCTGTATATTTAAGCGGACTCCATATTAAAAGTTACATCCTATGTTAAGCAGATGAATAGCTCAGTTTGTTTGAAAAGTTTCTAACCATATTTTCAGAAAAACAAATCCATACCCATTTTAAGGGGTATTTTCTTTGTGTTAAAAGGTTTCAACAAATCATAAGAGCTGCAAACAATAGCCAACTGAAGAAAACTTTACGTTAATTTTAAGTTCCTGACATGGGATATCTGTTTTATTCAGACTCATAAGAATTAGTTATAAGGATTCATATACATGCTGCTTTGCAAAGTTTTCTTGAATTTTGCTGCCTAAACGAATCAGAAGTATAGTACAGACAATAGTAAAGTGAGCACTTATTTGCATTTCAACATGTTTAAACATTGACTTTATTGATTTTAATGTTGCATTCTAATGCTCTTAAAGCCGAGTCTGCAGGCAGAGCAAGTTTGTATAACCGTTTGCTTTTAAGGCAACCACCATGACACCCCAATCTTTCCCTTTAATAATCTAATAAACTCACATGTTGGCCTGCACATTATGATTGATCAGGGTAGGCCTCGTGCAACCACTAAGACATCACAGGAGATTTAGGCTGTTATTATCCGTTAAGCTGATCAGTATTGAGCATGTGACCTTAATTGAGGAAGGCTTTAAGTTAAAAATGGCAGTATCAAATTAAAATAAAAATCAATAAGAACTTCGTTTGGTCACACCTTGACCTCTTAATTAGGTCAAGTTTCTTTTATTGGCGAGTTAATCAATTCATGCATCTGCATGGGTTGCATTGAGAGAGACATTCTGGAACAATAAAACAGTGTGTGTTACGGAATCAATGTATCTATTCATGGCATGGCTTGAAAGAGGCAATATCAAGGAAAGCATCTAGAAGGAGACAAATTAATATTAATGTATTGTGTACAATAACATGTGTGTCACTCAGTTGGTCACACTCTTCCCAGTATTCCTCAAATTTCAAATCCCAAATGCTTTGGCAGCCATATAGTTTAACAAAAGTATGAAAAATAGTTAATGAATAAATAAATAAATAAGTGCTCCCTTGCCCCAAAATATAGAACTTGCACTATTTGTCAAGCTTGTACATTATTTTCCCCACTATTAATTCCGTGGCAAGGTCATCCAGACATCTTAAAAGATAATTCATGATTGCTAGTAGTATTGTTCCTTCAATTCAACCTGTCAGAAAACAACAGAAAAGTTTGCAAACACTGAAAGACATAAGGACTGCAAGCGGTCTCTCTTTTGCTCAAAAATCTGTAAGGGAGAGTATTTAAGGAGCGTATTCAAATTTGCACCCTCACAACTCACGGGACTTCGCTGCTCAAATACTCTCGCTTACAGATTTTTGAGCTGAAGAGAGACTGCTCACAGTCTAAAAGACATACAACATAAAAATGATGTACCAGTTTTATGAAACCTTTACATGTTGTATTTTATATTATACCTTCAGGGGGGAGCTAGCCTGGCATAAAGACTCAGTTCTTCTCTCTTTGCACCCTCACTCATCCTTCTTTTTACCATTTATTTTTATGCATATGAGGTTGTTATAAATAAAAAAGAAAAACTTGTATAATTAGAATTAGGCAGACATCCACACAAAATTTGCTGCGTTCTGCTTATTAGAGATATCCACTAAATACAGGTTTGTTTCTCTTAAATTATGGAAAGAAACGTTTTGCCACATTTCGAGCTATTCGACTGCTGAATACGGGGTGTCTGCTTAATATGGGGTCTGCTTAATACAGATTTCACCATACAATGTAGAAAATGAGTTAATTAGGTTTTCACTGAGGAGGGGAGGTACAAGAAATAAGACATAATTATAAACAAGAAGCTATACACAGGTTGAACTTATTGCAGTAGTTTATATTCTTAACACTTCTGAGTGCTTTCTATAGAGAAAAAAAGAAAAGACTACATTCAGCAGCCGCCACCTAAAACCATGAGTGCCTACAAAAGTAGACAAAACTTGCTGGATCTATAAGCGGCAAACACAACATCAAAAGGTCCTATGCATCCAAACCGCTACATTTATTATCCAGGCAGCAAGCTTATATTATTTAACACACATAACAAATGTTTGGGGTTGTATGGAAATCTTACCTATACATTGTGGTGCAGGATCTGTAAAGGTTAATTATTACAGGTGTATGAGAAAACTATGAGGCTTGGTAAAACCACATAAAGTAAATAAACTCCAGATGAGATTATCATACTGTCGTATTTATTTCAACACCGTTTGCAAGATGAAAAACACAAATAACTTTACACAAATAAAGCTTTTACAAGCAAAAATCGGTTTCAGGATACACACTAAGTGGTCTTTGTAGTGTTTTTGCCTCGCGAGTAAATAATTCGTGAGCTCGTTGTATTGTCAATTTTTTTTAGAGTAAGAACCTTTCAGAATTCGGCAAAATTCTAGGGTCCATTTTTTTGAAGGTATGAAAGGACTTCAGAGTTGCAAAAAACCGTTTTCAGATTAACTTTAGCAGTGTTGTTTGCTCGATGGAATGTTGACAATTACAGTTTAATCGAGTAGAAGAGGTGTGTAAACTCAACATTTAAAGACAAATTTTTCCCCCGACAACAAATTCAACTGACTTATGAGGAAAAAAATGAAAACAATTCTTAACGAAAGCTCGAGATTTCAGTTGATCTAGCCTGCGTGCAGACGATAACTAAACTCTGATTAGTACCGTCTGCGAAGCAGCGCAGAGATCCTTGTTCTGGACCCCCAACGGACTCAACGAATTACCGGAAGTGAGTTTCGAATTCCCCTTCAACCTGATTGGCGATCACGACAAACAAAACAAAGGCCTTTTTTAACTGGCCAATCGTGGCGCGTACTCAAATCTGGGTACACAGTTGGAAGTCCAGAACAAGGATTTCGGCGCTGTTTCGCAGACGGAGTTAACCAGAGTTTAATTTCGTCTGCGCGCAGGCTAAGTTGATCAGGACAGAGAAAACTACAGAGAAACGGCTCCTTACCTCGAGCAACCGGGCCACCATTGTCTGCACTAACGAAGAACAACACAAATTACCTGCACAAAATACCTTTTTCCCTAACTTGGCGAGTCGACAGGTGAAAACAAAGGGCTACTTTCCTTCTTAGGCTTGGAAGTACAATTTACAGCTGAATTTAAACTTCTGGCGATTCCATGTAACCCATTAGGCTATTGTTTCCGATTTGATTTGCAATGTTTGAAAATTCTGTGAAGATCAAACCTATTGTTTACCGAATATTAACCTCGCCGCGAATATTCCACTTCTATTAACCCAGCTGATTAGCCTCGTGTTTAATAAAGAATAATTGCTAATTGTCCAATGTGAAGTGCGGAACAAAATATCAGTCAAGCAGGAAAAGAAGTGTTCCACAAGATTCCCGCCTTCCCGGTCATGTCCTTGACAAAAATACTGGAAACCTTTATACGTTCTTTTCCTTCCTCTTTCAATAGAAAATACGTCCACATGGTCACTTGAACAGCAACGCTTATCCGGGCCGCAATGCTACTTGTCCTCTTTCCAGCTGTTCAAACAAAAGCGATGGTCACGCGGTCGCTTTAACCGATTTCTACCGTTGCTTGTAAAGGACCCTTTTGTGTTGAAGTTTTAAGCAGTTTCTACGGTAGGTTCTTTGTTGAAGAGGGCCAATTTATCAACTCCACATCGTCCCTCCACTTGTGCCGCCATTTTTTTTGTTTGTTGACGCCGCCTCGCTTTGGCGCGCTGAATCGTGAAAGCGAGTCTTCCGGAAGTCAATCAGTTTACCGGAAACTGTTTCCGTGTGGTCCGCATAGTTCTAAAAATAACTTTTTTGGGATTAAGATATCCCGGCCAACGCCCTGAGTGTCCCTCTCTGTCCTATTGTGGCTCTTGTCTAAACTCATGAACGTATGGCTTGACAACTGAATAAAACCGCCCATGACGTTAATTAAAGCATCTGGAGAATTCTAACAATGTTTAAAGTGGTACCACCGAAGTTGTTGTGAATTTGGGTATTTAGAGCACTTACAAAAGTCAAACAGTGGAGACAAACAGTTGCTATGTGCAAAGATTGTGCAAAGCTCGCCATGAAGGCGCTACGCTGGTTTTGCGAGCGAGAGACAACTGGATTACCGTGCTGGGGCATGTGGGCGATCTTTGTCCGCTTGACAGGCTGCAGATGTATTTCAGTGAGTGGCTTCTTTATCGTGAATAAGTGTAAAAGCACTTGACTTATTGACTACTCCAGAAAATACCATAACATACCATAATGCTCTTTGTTTGTCACCCCAAAATTTTGCGTAAGCATTAGTTTCAGTTTCTCTTGGGGCCATTTTAACTCCCAAGAGAAACTGAAGACAAGACAATGCTTATGCAAAATTTTGGGGTGACAAAAAAAAGTATTATGGTATGTTATGGTGTTTTCTGGAGTGGTCAATTCTGATGCCGGTTGAGGTGTTTTCGTGCATTTTTTCAGACAAATTCTCTCTCGACATTGGTCTGACGTCGCTACGGAGTCACATAAGAAGCCTGTGCTTGTCCAAATAGGCATTGCATACCTAGTTTACCAGCCGTCAACCGGCTCTCTTCGAGCTCACACTTTTTTGATCTAAGATGAACTGAACAAGAGTGGCTTGCTCCCAATGTATGGGTCTTCGTGGCTCAATTGGTTAGAGCACTGCAGCCCTAATGCAGAGACCATGGGTTCGAATTCCGTTGAAGTCCCAAATTTGTTCGGGTTAATTTGCAATTACCACTGCGACGATCATATCTTCATTTACATTTTTATTCCCGCAGTTCCCATCATCATTCTAAGTACTATTTATCTTGTTTTACGGTTGTCACTTTATTCCTACCGACCCTTTCCGAATTTCAATCATTCAAATAGTCCTTTTATCAGCATGGCGTCAGAATCTTCAACAGATGATTCCCTTGCCCAACCGAACACAACTTGTACCCGTTCACCGGGCGAACAAAACCCACCATTAGCAAACCATTCCTTGACGATACCTTGGCAAGAACTGATCAAAACATGGGGCCCATGACACAGTTACTTACTCGATTGGGTACTACACTACCGCCACCGGCGGATGCAGGAAACAGTACGGGTGAATCACACCGTACGAAGGCTACCAGCCGAAAGAGGGCTCGTGGCCCATCGATTTGTGAGAATGAGGACGACAAACTCAGCGTTCATGCGGCCAGTTCGGATTGCGAGGTTGATAATGGAGGACACTACGAAACCAGGGGCACCACAGAATGTTTCCAAATACGCTAGAAGTGTCTCAAATAGTTTTCTCTGTGCTTTAGAACCCTGTTTGGTTAATATGGCGTTGCCCAAAAAACTATTTATCTGTTCGGAGGTCTCAAATGAACTTTGGCTGTCACGAAAGTTTTAGTTGGGTTGGCTTTTTCGTCTCATCCGAAAGTGTTAGCTAGCTTTATGGGTCCGGTCGTATTATAATGTGAATAACACCACCTCCGAAAATCGTACTTAAGCTATTAAAAATCATCCGAATATTTTAGACCAATAGAACAGTTATCCAGAAATTTTTGGCTTGTCCCAAGTTTTAGAAATTTCTAGACGATATTTGCTCCTTAGAACAGTTATTTTACAGAAAAAAGTCGGCTTGACAAGTTTTCCCGCGAAAGGTTTTAGGGAGCTTTAGCAACGACGACGGCGACAGTAACGAAAACGGCAAAAAAAAAATAGGTTTAGACTTGCAAAAACAACAACTTTGCACGTGCATCACGCTTTTTTGTACATTTCTTTGTTGTCACTGCACGACTACGACATGAAAATGCCAAATTTCATTTTTATGGAGGACGTTAACAAGTGACGAATTTTTCTGTCTCTTTCTAAAGTTAAGTGCCGTCTCCAAGAAATCAACTCCAGGGAAATTCTTCTACATTTGACATTTTCAGCGAATTAGAATAAACCCGACAAAGATAGAAAAAGCGCGAATTCATTTTTAAAGTAACGTTTTCGCTACCGTCGCCGTTGTCGATGCCAAAACTTTCTTTTTACTATCTTCTGTCCTCTTTTAGCAGTAAAATGGCGGCCGAAAATTCTTTGCTTGAGTTTGAAGCTTTTGAAGTCCCTGCTGTCAATAAAACCGCTTACAGGAATTCAAAACCAAATTTTTTTGGCGCAGGAAATTGCGGTAATAACTCAAAAGTTCAAAGAAAATCAAGCAGTACTGAAATCAAAGTTTACTAACGCAACCACTAGCAAAATGAAGCCAAAAAGCAAATCATCTGTCACGTTGTTTCACTGATTTTGCAAAACACTTCATTTTAACTGATGATTAACAAGTTGATACTCATAGCGAGGTACTTTAAATTTAACGCATGGTTAGAAGAAGTTTAATTCATGGTTAGCACTAACCGGCGTTCGAGCAACCAAGAGTAACCCTCAGCTAATTTCTAACTGTTGGTTAGGTGGTTTCACCATTGGTTAAGAGTTAAGCGTCTTTCGAGCAACCGGAGCCAGGACGTCGTAAAAGGGGGCCCAAAAGTAAAACAACAACTTGCAGAAACGGGCAAAAAAAACGATGGGGCCGTAAAATCAGACAGGAAAAGATAACAGGCATGTTACACAAACATCCCCTCCCTGAAAATTACACAGAGATGGGTGTGCCCAAAGTCAACCCAGAAACATAGGACTAACTGAACGTTTATCCGAGGAAAATAGATTTTCGCCTCTCTAACATCCAACAAATCCTTCAAAGGGCAACTGCTGCAATCCTCACTCTATACGACAAGGTTGTCGCGACCGCACCGTGGGAGGATAGGAAAGTACTTGATGATGCCGTTGATACACTCGCTTTACTTGGCCACGCTTGCAATGAACTTACATTGTTTCCGTCTTGAACAAATGAAACTAGTGACCGAAAAGGAATACCACTCCCCTTGTGGGAAAGATCAACATTTTCCCCCTACATTTCTCTTTCTCTTCGTGTACAGATGTGACAATTTCGAGGCCGGAAATACCCGAAATTACTTACATGCGAGGGAAATTATCATCTCAGGCAATGAACTGATTCAGACCGCCACAGGCCTGCATTTAGAGATTGCTTCACCATCGCAGCAACACTACAGCAATTATCCAATGTTAAGTGCCCGTGAGGGCCTAGCCATGCCCACTAGATACAAAAACGAATTGGGGAAAAAAGTCATTGAGCCTACTGGGCAAAGGGCTTTCCACAAGTTGCTCGAGACTTACCAACAAGTTTCCTGTAATTTCTCAAAAAGTTGCTTAAAACTTGCTCAAAAAAGTCCAAAGTTGCCTTTAGTAACGAAAGTTGCTCATTATTGCAGTGGAAATGAATGGCAATGCACGCGAGGATAAGTATACTGTTTCCTATTTGATTGCCAATTTTCATTCTCCACTTCACACAGTCTTCAGAGACACCACGTGACCTTCAATATTTGTAGGAAAATTGTGCACTTGTACGACTCTTCCGTACACCAGTTAAATAAACATGAGAATGAAATCAACATCTCATAGACTAGTCTTACTAGGTCGGTAATAATATCCTAAGCTCCAAATATTAGACATAAGGGTTGCCCCTGAGACAGTGTCAAATGAATAATTTCTTAGGGAAAAAAGCAATCATTTACACTAGACTTGGTCTTATATTTGAAACGCACATAATAAAGACTGAAAATATCACATATGTACTATAACCATACTCGACTAATCACTCAAATAAGGCGACCCTTTTGCACAACAACTCATAAAAAGTATCTCACCTTCAAAATGGCACCGACGTTTGCATGGAAGAGAGGCCATCCGCAGTATCATCGCTTTGGAACGTAGTTGAACATGCCAAAGCTACGTCGTTTTCCTTAATGAGGGCCAATCTACAGTTACATGAGCGGTATGCAACATGGAGAAAAAATCAGTACGTGAATTTCTGTACTGAGCTGTAGCTTACCTTCTCATTTTCTTTCATGTGCGGCAAAATTAGAGTCCGATGAGTAGCCACATTTCACGACGATTCTATAACATTAGGCCCCTCTC
>BOPM01000219.1:347707-391122 GCA_022179025.1 Porites australiensis
TGGGTAGCCCCATTTTACGACCATTTTTTAAAAATAGGCCCCCCCCCCCCCCCCCGTTACTGCAGAACAATAGGATCTGTACATCTGATTCTTGTAAGGCGGAGACTCTCCGTGAGGAATTTGACACTGCGTTCACAGATGAGGACCTGTCATCCATACGCTCTCCTGAATTGTCTCGTTATTATGCCTAAGATTCACATTCCTGTGCAAGGTCGCTCGATTCTTGTAAGCTGCCATCGGCCTGGAGGACGCGAACGTCTCGTGTATCTACAAATAAGGTTAAGATCTAACCCTGAGAATTAAAGACTGATTTCTTTAAAGTCACTTGTCTGTAAACTCCTCGAGCATATCATATGCGGCAAGGTCTGTTCTTTTTTCTCTTCAAATTCAACCATATTCATGTTTCAACCTGGGTTCTGGAGAGGTCTCTCCCGTGAGACAACGCTGAATTCTCTGGTTCACGAGTGGCCAAAGGTACTAAATGAGCGGGGCCAAATTGACCTGGTCTTCTTAGACTTTGCAAAGGCGTGTGATTCCGTGCCACACAAGCGGTTAATCAGTAAAGTTGATTAGTGTGGTATCCGGGGTAACTCAAAGCTTTGGATTAAAAACTTCCTTATCGATCGCCGGCAGCGTGAAGTCGTTAATGGTCCGTACTCCAGGTGGTCTCCGTTCAAATCTTGCGTACCACAAGGAAACGTATTGGGTCCCTGCAATTCCTTATTTACATAAACGACCTACCTGATGCAATATTATCATCCATCAAACTGTTTGCTGACGACGCTTTCATCTACAGAAAAATCGAGACATCTGTCGATCACCATATCCTTCAGAATAACCTTAAACTCCTCGAGACCTGGGCCTCTCGTTGGCAGATAAGATTCGCTCCAACAAAGTGCCACATATTGCGTATAACGTTACAAAGGAGTCATTCAGACTTCAGGTTTAATTTATGTAACACCTCTATCGAAAGTGGCAGGTTTCATTAGCACCTTGTGTATATATATCGTGTTCGCTAACTGCAACAAGCAGTGTGAGGAAGCACAAAAGAAGGCAAATCGTGTGCTTGCTGTCTTACAACGCAACGTTCACTCTGCTGCACTCAAAGTTAAAGAATGTGCATATCAGACTCTTGTGCGCCCCATCACAGAGTATGCTAGTCCAGCTTGGAACCCTCATACCACATAGGGAGTTGCGACCGTTGAATCCGTGCAAAGGCGCGCATCCAGATTTGTGTGTAACGACTATCAGAGATCCACAAGGGTGTCTTCCTTAATTAACAAACTTAACTGGTTATCACTGCAAGAAAGAAGAACACTAATTGACCTTTCACTTTTTTTATAAGATCCAGTACATTTAGTCGTTTTGCCTTTTTCTAGTGAGTTTTCTCTTAACTTCTCCTGTAGCAGGAAGTCCCATAGTATGATATTAACCCTTTTAACCGCTATTGTTGATGCATACAAGTACTCTTTCTTTTGGCCGATGTATTGCTGTGTGGAACAGTCTTCGATCTACTGCTTTTACGGCTTCATCTTTGCTCGTGGTTAAGTCCATAGCCAAAACCTATCTGTCATCACCTACCGCCTAGCTAGCTGACCACCCATTACCACGATTAGCCATGCCATTTAGCAATTATATGGAACGCCATAACTGTCTTATGGTATTTTATTTTCTTATCCGTGGTGCTTTCTTTCATGCATCATCTTCGGTGCTTGTATCATGATATTCGGTGCTCTGGTTGCTATAACTGGTGCCAGTGACCTTTTACTGGGCTCTTTATCCAAGGTACTCGGTACTTTCCACATTATACCCGATGTGCAAGCCATTATACTGACTGCTAACTCCTTTATACTCGGTGCGGTTGCCATTATTTTCGGTGCTTAGATCAATTTTAGCGGTGCAGCTTTCTTTATACGGTCTAACCACCTGTAAGCGACCACCCAAAATGCAAAGATTGAGTGGTCGCTTACGGGAGGTGGTCGTTTACAACAAACGAACCACAGGGGACCTCTTCCGAGAAGAAGTCCAGGCACATCTTCTTTAGGGAAGATAATTTATTTCATGCAATGTCTCTAAGTTACGACATGTATAGTTCTATGTTGTCGCTTAAGTTCTTCGTATATTCTAGTAGCATAGTGCACACAGCGAACATAGAGATCAGAGAATGCGTCGAATGGTCGCTTAAAGAGGTTAAAAACAAGGGAAAATCATTAACAGTTCAAGCCCAAAAAGTGGTCGCGGTCGCTTACAGGAGGTGGTTGTTTACTAGAGGTTTCAGTTGTAAGGCTTTGACTGGGAAAAATTTGGTGTTTTAGATTAGTGGTCGCTTACGAGAGGTGGTCGCACATGGAGGTTCGACTGTATTCGGTGGCTAGTTTCCCACGCTCAGTGGTATTCTGTAGTCAGTTTGCGCCTCATTTCTGGTCAGTTTAGCACCTGGTTCGGTGCAAACAATTTGTTACTCGGTACAAACAACTTGCTACTCGGTGCTCAGCGATTTGGTTCATTTAGCGTTGTGTTCGGTGCTTTTGCAACATGGTATTCGCTGAGCCAGTATATCTGGTCATCTAAACTACCCCAAAGCACATGCTCACACGAGATTTGTGAGACTGGTCCCCAGAGCCCTCCGTTTCGATTAGTCACGTGGTCAGCGAACATGACTCACACACCATCACAAAATGGCTACTACTAACGAGACCACTCTGTCTTCGGTGTTGAGGAAACTGAATATGAATAATTTGATAGATTGATTTGAACAAAAAAAATATCGCCTGACATTGTTTGCAAACTCTCCTTGCAAGAATTCAAGGAACTTGGGCCACAAAATCGGAGCCTTTGTAACCTTTGGTGCGGAAAAACCAAGTAAATTTCCACGGTCATTTTGAAACGCAAACCATGCAGACTGCAGACTATGCAGACTGAGTGTTATATTTATTTACTTAAAATGAATTAAAGTAGTAAATACTTTCACTTATTTCCCGCTTCTTTTTGTTTACCGGTTCTTCGATTGAAGAAATGAATCGCAACATGGACCGGACTTATGGATTGGACGTACGGATCCAGAGCTTAGTGCTTCTTTCAAGCGGAATTATTGAACTGTGACCACGTTGAAATCTTGTATGAACAGTGGAATCTTACAATAGCCTAGTTTGTGTCACTCAAACCCACCCTAACACTTTTCCCAATACGGTCGACTCCTAGTTATTTGCTAGAAATCCTCTGAGTGACACAAAGTAGATTATCGTAAGATTTAATGTGACGGAAGAAGAAATAAGGTCAATAGATATTATAGTGCATAGTTCACCTAACGACACTGGTACGGACTTGAGATGAGGAACATCGAGACCCGAGAGAGGGAGGATTTTAGATCATCGTTTCTACTACCAGTACTTGCCTCTGTTTATATGAAACCAGTCGAAAAAATTATCGACCGTTGAAGAAATAAATAAATAAAGCTTGGCGCAGTGTTTACAGTCAAGGCAGGTCAAGCTACCCCCCAAGATCCTATTAATGAATTGATTATTTGAAAAATGTATCCGTTTGTCGTTCCCGTAACTAGTGTCAAATTCAAATCGGCGTTCCTGCATGCATAATGAGCAGTGAATATTTTACGAGAAGTTCTCTGTATTTGGTCAGATTAAAAATCTTTGAATGGATCGTAGGAGACATTTACATCAAATTCAGGAGAACTGAGCGGGTAGAAATTTCGTAACTGCCTCGTGTGTGAATTCACGGCTCATTATGAATGCAAGAATGAAGACATGAATCGGAAATCTACAACTAACAACGCATTCAACTTTCGAATAATAAATTCATTGATGGCATCTTTGGGGGTATGCTAGAACTGACTTGACTGTAATGTTTTTTTGCTTCGGTTGAATTGGTCTCAGCCTGTTTTTAATTTCCAAGGTTTCACTATTGCAATATTTAAACGAAGGGTTTACAATATTGAAAGTGAATTTATTTAAAAAAGTGAACGTTTCATGTTTCCATGTTTGGCACAGTCAATTGATCCCAGTAAAAGTTTAATGTTCCAATATTCGCTTGCTTCGGTTAAAGTGTGAAGACTCCACTGTTTATCCAAGATTTCAACATGGTCACAGTTCAATAATTCCACTTGGAAGAAAGCACTAAGCTCGGGATTCGTTAGTCCAATTCATAAGTCCAATCCATGTCTATCTTCTTCTTAGAAGATGATGCATGAAAGAAAGCACCACAGATAAGAAAATAAAATACCATAAGACAGTTATGGCCTTCAATACAATTAACTGATCAAAGATTAAAGATTCTAAAGAGCGTACGAACCATGAAAATACCCATCGCTTGGCGCTAGCCTGAGCACGATGACTTCTTTCTCTGAGGAGACAAGAGGCCAACAGGGGTATGGGGACCCTATGCATTACGTCGTGGACTAACATCTCACAAAAGATATGCTTTAAAAAGCGGATCGTTCTGGAAAACGGCTGAATACCCGGAAAGGTGCCCCCTAGGTCAACGGGGAGAAAGAATAAGAACCAACCCAAAACAAAAATGAACGATCACATAGGTATATGAACTATAGTAACAAAACTGCAAAGACAAAAGGGACTTCCGTGACGTTACCAAGGGCAAAACCTGTGTCCTATAATTTAGCAGAGATGAACACCAACTGTCTCCACGACGGTCCAGGCCACTACATGACAGTGATAATACCCTATGTATTGCCACACTGACAGCGATAATACCCTATGTAATGTAGAAAGTGCAGCCTTGTTAGGTTTAGAAGTTGATAACAAGTTATCGTTCAATGCACATGTTGATAAAATATGCTAAAAGCTCGCCTCACGAATTGTGGTGCTGCGAAAAATAAGAGCCTTCCTACCGCTAAATACCGAAACTGACAAGACTAGCGAGAAAGCTACTCGATTAAAACAAAGGAGAAAGTGAACAAAGGGAGAAAACCACCGAAACTAAGGTGGATACAAGACACAACAAGAAAGTTGATACATATTCCAACAATAAAACGTGAACACGAAACCGACCTTGGTACGCGACCTCGCCAAGAGCTACGCAAAGCGAGCCGTAACGAGGAAATTACCTCTGGAGTGACCGTGGAAACATTGACAAGCAGAAAAGGCAAAACGTTGGGGTCACAGATAGGTTCTCCAAAAGCGGCTGGTGGTGGTTAAAACCACATCGAAACTTAGAGGTCTTTACCACTTAACTCCATTAAACTGGCCAAGAGGCGGGCAAAAAACTGACCAATTCTAAGCAAGGGCCACAATGCATCATGCCACCAGCTCGTAAGCCCAACAGGACGGGATTTAAAGGAGTTACTTATTTCCCTCGTCACGGGCCAATTGTGTATACATTGAAAATATTGTATTTTTGACACATCCCTTATCACAGGAAGCCATTTTTTAGTTCCGAAAATCTCTCTTTCAAAAGACAGCAAAACCTTTCATGTGTAAATGAGTTTTATTTGAATGAGATTAGAGAGCTATTTTCGTACCAGTGAATCCCGCTTGGGCTTGTTTTGTCAAAGAGGCAAGGGACAACTCGGAAGTGGCCTGTTGTAACCTATCTGTTACATTATCCCTAGCCTTGGACCAGGCTCGTAGTGGAGAAAAAGGCGAAAAGAAGAATCGGCGAACGAAGCGAGCGGAGCGGAAGTCGCCCTTTCCCCACTGCGGAGCCTGGTCCCAGGCTACATTATCCCACGAGTGTCCTTAGGTTAAGCATCTGGACTAGTAACTAGAAGGTCCGTGGGAAAGTACTCCCATATATGGGCTACATAGGTATGTGCCGCCATATGGATTGTGGTTTTTGTTGGCATTGTGTTGGCGGTGTGATCCTTAGATAGGGTACCGTTGTTAGATCAGCTAACATTCAAGAACGTTAATGCAAATCTGTGCCCAGTTACACGAGGAAAAAACTGAACTTTGCGTTTGAGCATAAGGAAAGCGATTTAAGGAAGATTTGTCTGTCTTCGTTAAATATTTGTTTTTTTGTTTACACACCTATCCAAAATTTTTGGGAGTACCTGCCCACCCCTGCCCCCCCTCCCGCCTCCGGGGCAGAGGGTCGTAGGTTTGACTTCTGTTAAGAGAACTCGGACTGTTTTCTTATTCACGATTGTGTCATGGTCTGAGGAAACATCATTCTCTTACTACATTTTTTCCTTTCAGCCGTGACCCATATTACATTAAGTGGACTAACTGCTTATCAAATTTGCATTACATTTGTGACCTCAACAGGCTTTCTCGTTATTTCTCCTCATAGACATGGCAATAACTGTGCTGGTGTTATATCTGGGGTAGCCAATAACAATTTTTGTGGTGTTGGATTAGCGTACGATGCTAAAATTGCAGGTAAAGTGCTTAATTCTCTCAAACTACAACCCGAGTGAAACAGATTCGAGCCTCTGACATCTGTGATACGCTAAGACAAGAGCCATAATGGGACAGAGACGGATTCTTAGGGCATTGGCCAGGATTTATGAATTTCACTTAAGTTATTTTTAGAGGTTGTAATTAAGCGGAAGTCTAATCCCTGGGACGTCCGCACATTTTAATCGATTGTTTGGAACGTCATCAAGTCTACGCGCAAATGCAGAATGCAGAATATTGTAATGGAAACTGTTGAATATTTAACTTGACCGTTTGAGTGAGATTTACAGGCGTGTAGATTTTGGCATCAATATTTTAGATGAGCCTGACGAACGCGTTTCAGTTGAAGAAATTGAAGTTAGCGTTCCTACTCGCGAGCGTAGGATAATTCATGATTTGTCCGAAGAGGACTCAAATTCTGTTTCCCTCGGCGAGAAAGCCGCGAGAAGAAGTCCGCTTATCACAGTTACACCCAATAAAGGTCTTCTCGAAAAGAGACAAACGAAAGACAAAGAATGAACGAAAAAATTAACGCTTGTTAAGAGTGAATTTCAGTAAAAATCAAATAAAATGGAACTAGTTTTGGAATTACGCTTTTCTTTTGAAATAAATGGTGAAAAATAATTTTGCCGTATTTGGCTATGCGCCAACCCAAAATTTCACTATGTTCAAAATAATCGTGTTCGATCTAAACATAGCAGCCAGTCTTCTTTTGCTATAACTATTCAGCAGGGCCTTGTCTTATTAAAATATATGGATAGTTTTCGCCTCAGGTTATTTCTGTAAGAAATAAACTCGAAATCTGAACGAACATTTACAGCCCTAGGACATGCAAAAGTAGGGTTAAATCATCGCGATGGAAAGGCATGTGGTATTGCCTGAAAATCGTTGATATTACTAGCATAAATTCATAAAATACAGTCCTTAAAAGTTACAGTTTTGTTTTTCTGGGATGTTGTAAATTTTTCGAGCGGGCGCCGACTGAATTTCCATAAAATCGCAATCTGACCTAAAATTTAGGTCACAATCAACAAGGCGTCACGGGATAGATTCGAGATAGATAAATGACAATTTTGGCTCATTTATAGTCATTTGTAGTCATTGTGTTGCTTAAATGATACAGGAAAGGTAAAGTAGTGTGTTTTTCAAACCGTTGCCTCCAGTCTGGACTATAACTGTAAAATAAACAATCGACTGCGTGAGTCACACTCGCTTAAAATTAGTCTCAGTATTCAGGCACTGACATCAACGCGACTTCAAAACTCAGTAATATGGCCATATAAAATCTCTTGCGTTCTGTGCAGAGTGAAAGAAATTGGTGGAGGTTTGATAATAACATAAAAATACACTCTTCCTATTCCTAAAGTCGAGGTAATGTGCCGATCAATTCGATTGAGGGTCTCGATACTTCAACATACCTTGGACAACCCCTCGAAACCCCAGCGCATTTAAACTTTTTAAAACAGCCTGTCCCGTGGTTAAATTCTCCATTACATAAGCTCTATGTGGTGGTCAAATGCTCCTCCCAAAGAATAAATGTTTCAGATTATGAATTCGAAAAAAAAATGCCTTAAGAGCCGTGATTTTGCGGACCTCACATCATTTTGATCGGCAATTGAACTACAAAAATATATCACTCGATCTCGTTCTGATATATCAGATACATCACACCTTCAAAAATGGAGTCCTAATGTAGTGTGTTACTTTTGAAGTCCTTGCCGAACAACTATTCGTCTAAAAAGTCGTTTTTATACCTTTACACTCCTCCATCTCACTCACATTTCCAGTTCAAATACCTCACTCCACCCAGGCAATGGTCAGATGCTCCTCTCACTTGGGAGGGGGGCATAAGCAAGGTACAAATACCGCAAAACTACACAACATTACGACACAGAATAACATGCGAAAACCGCAAAGCGCTTTGGAATTTACTCGAAAATTTCTAAATACCGCAAACCGCTTGGTTTTTTATAACCACAATACCGCAACTTAAAATAAAAATTCCCGCAAAACCGCACCAAAAATCGAGAAAAACCGCATGACCGCAAACCCTTAAGCCCCCTTCCCCTGGCACAGGTGATGGTCAAATGCCCGGTGGGTTGTTGAAGTTTCCAATTGATCAGCGAACATTGTCTCGATGAACGTCAGTTTCCATGGCCAGATAAGCAACTCTTTCTAATTTCCAAAATTTCCGGTCCAGATTTTTTTCTCTGGACGGTTGTTCAGGGGAAGTATGATTATGCAAATCACAGGTATCACGTGTAGCCTTGTTCAGAGGGCTATTTAGTCATGCAGTTGAAAAAAAAAAGTGGAAAAATTGGGTATTCCTGCAAACACTGAATACCAGCATTTCCACTTCACTGACTGGCACTCATTTTTTGTGAATGGTAACCTGAGATCAGGTGTCCTTCTTCCTTTTTTGATTGGGGATGGGCCATTGTTTCGATAGTATTCTGCGGGAATTTTACTGACAGTGCTTACTGGGAATTAATGTTCGCGGTTTTAGAAAGTTTAACAAGTTGTAAATGTAATTTAGTAATCAAAATACATATACTGTGCCGCAATCATTGCAGTCAATATGTAGTTTCGACTATGAAGTAATTTTTTGCATATTAAAATTGAGCCCTTTTTTTAAGCTGGAGCGTTTTTGTAGATTGTGAAATAAAATAACAATGGTGTCCCACCGATCTGGCATATACTCCACCTCTTTTTCAACATGTTTTTTTTCCAAACAGTTGTAATAATGTTGAAGACAATGATTATGATGATGATGATGATAGTGATAATGGTGGAGATGTTGATGTGATGATATTAAAGATGGTACTGATGATGGTGATGCTTCTGCTGCTGCTACCGCTGATGATTGTGATGATGATAATGATGAGGGTGTTGATGATGATTATGATGACGATGATGAGGAGGGGGATGATAATAGTGATGGATGGTTATCTCGGCGTGCGAAGCCTTCTCTGCGGACCATTCTGTTGATAAATCTGCTCGGGAGGCAAGGGTTTGTATGGCAAATTGAGTTTCCCCCTGATCGAGTTCTGATGAGCTATTTCTCGCAATTTACTGCTATTTATTATTAAGGTGGACTTAGCTGACCGTGTACTCGCCCTTGCCTCAAAACGTTCCCTTCTGTGTTCGGCCGTGTATAGTCATGGGGTAGTGGAGACAAAAGGCCACTTTTAGCTTTATTTAGATTAGAGGCAAACATAAAATTAAACTTGCGTCGATTTCTTAATCGAAAATGTTGGTGTTGAAATGATCATAGAGCGTTAAAGCATCTTACTTTTACGTTTACGTTTAATTAATCAATTCCTGGAAGAAAAAAATACACAAGAAGAGCCAAAGTCGGGGGCTTAAATGGCCTGAGGTCAGCAAAAAAAAAAGACGTGAAGAATTTACAGGAATAGAAGAAAGTTTTAACTAAAATAGTTACAACACAATTAGATCGAGAAAGAAAAGGTCAGTTAGAAAAACTTACAACTAAAATACAATACTTGGCAACTAATTTCAAATATTTAAACAACTAATAATTCCTATAAACCTATTATTATTCCTAATAATTCCTATAAACCACACAAACAACTAATAATTCCTATAAACCACACAAACAACTACAAACAAATACACCTAGTATAGTCCCATAAGGTGTACAGATTATGCGTAGGCTAATTAACTACTCAGAAAAATACAGTCTTAAGTTTTTTTTAAAGTTACTTACTGTGTGATTATTGCGCACAGTTAACGGAATATCATTCCAAATAATAGGAGCTTGCCAAGTGATAGCAAATTGGTACTTATGACAGGTTTTATTCAGATTAAAACGTGAACGAGTCATATAATCGTGATATTCAGAATTAAAATGAAGGATCGAGGAAACAGGAGTAGGTAAAAGGCTATTAAAATGTGAGAATACAAAACAAGCAACATGGAATTTATAGATAGAGTAGAGTGAAAGAATATTATGCTTAGAAAAAAGGGGCTTAGAGGATGTGCGCGGAGGAGAAAAAGTAATTACACGAACAGCTTTCTTTTGAAGTACATAAAGGGGTTTAAGGTAAGAAGCATAAGTAGATGCCCATATTAGAGAATGTGTCATAGGAGTCATTGGTAGAGTCAGAGTCATAGACAACAGACCAATCAATGGTTTCCAATTTAGACCTGAATGCTGCAATTGTTGCAGGGTTAATGAGGCGTGCCAATCTCTTTCTGCAGGGCGTTTCAGCATCTAATTTTAGATGAGTGACTTGGAAAATTGGGAGATGATCAGACAAATCAGAGTAGAAAATGCCGCTATTCATACAGTGTTCGAGATTGTTTGTAAATATATTATCAGTCAGAGTTGCAGTTGTGGAAGTTAGGCGAGTTGGCTTAGAAATCAAAGGATATAGACTATTAGATACCATAAGATTGATGAACTCATTAGAAGGTTGGTGGGATTGTGAATTAAGGGTATTAATATTAAAATCACCCATGAGATAAGATAGCTTATTCTCAAAGCTGATAGTCGATAAGATGCCTTCGAGAGAGTTGTTAAAATCAGCAACCGAGGCATCAGGGGGTCGATAAAAGCAGCCAACAATGATATTCTTTCTGTGTGGTTGAATAATTTCTCCAAGGACTGATTCATACAGTGCATTATCAGAGGATTGGAGATCAGTTCTAAGCTTGAATTTTAAGTGAGACTGAATATAAATACCAACCCCGCCACCCGCTTTGTGTTCTCTGTGACTAGAGATAAAATGGTAGCCCGGCAAATGGAATAAATCAGAATTAGACCTATGTAACCAGGTTTCAGAAACAGCAATAATGGAGAAAGACCTGTTCAATGTAAGAAGAAATTCTGATAAGTCATCAAAGTGTTTAGGTAGACTACGAATATTAATATGAAGTGAGGAAAATGTATCAGAACAAAGTGGTGGCATTTTATTAAATTCTGTAGAGGTTAGATAGAGGCAGTTAGAAAGTAATTGTGAATTAGCTGCGAAAAAGTTAGCGTCGGGATCAAGGTTGGAGTTCATTAATAAATGAGATGTCTCAGGGTCATCAAAAAAAGGGTTAAATTTCCTCTGTTTAAGCAATTCCGTATCAAAATCACCTTGAAAATTGAAATCGTACAGTGCAAAGAAGAAATCAATATCATTGTCAAAATGATTAAATGGAAAAATACTAGCCAGACATGCTGAACAGTACCAGTCATCACTCGATTTAGACATAGCAAGTGATAATTAGCAAGTGGGTGCTCACAGGTAAACTTGCTACCAGGCTTCAAGTCTCCCGGGGGTACTCCTGGTGGGGGTGTGCTGTCCGGTTCTCAAAATCCTGACCCTATTTTGGACCAAAAAATGTGAGACAGCAGTGACTATCGCTTGTGTCCATCTCAGTTTATCCAAAATCCAGGGAAAAGCGCAATGGGGACGAGGTTGAGAGGGACGGTATCTCGAGAAATCTTAGAATCTATGAGTCCCATGTTCATCAGTTATCCTCATTGATAAAAAACAGACAGAAAAAGTACGTGTCTTAGGCAAAAATTAGGGGCAGCCAACGACGGTTTCCTCCTAAATACACTGAAAACACTTTTTATATTAGGCTATCCAGAGTACTTTTAGATTTCTAGAAAAGCATTCTAAGCGGCGCTATAAAATTTGTATCTGTTCGGTCATCGTAGGGCAACTTGAGTACTTTCGAAATTACAAGGGCTTCAGTATTGTTTTCCCGAAAATATTAGGTGCAATTTAACGTATTACGTAGGAGAGAATTTTTCTAATTCCTCTTTCCATCACAGTTTTGAATCCGAAAATTTTAGGTTTCCTTTTTTCTACGAAAAATAGCCTAACCTGGGGAGTGAAATGTTAAAAATTAAACTTCCGAAAAACGCAGATATTTTACCGAAAACAGTCCTTGGGTGCCCCTGAAAAATGTTCACCCGTAAGTGTCTGCACAAAGGGAAAATATAAGGCGCACGCGGAGTTACCCAGTCCTTCCCTCGCGCGGACCTATTCAACATTGATCCAATTCTGCCTCGCAAATAATTATTACAAAACAACTGACAAGAACAACTCCTGTCCGGCATCACGAATGACCCCACTCAGTTCTCGTAGCGTTGTGATAAATAAAGTCAAGTAGCTCCTGAGCTACTTTACCTCTCGAATCTAGAAATAAATGTTTCACTAATGTATTCAATCAGGAGCCTGTGATAGGCTCCTGATTCAATATAGTTGATGTACCTGCTATTAATCCTTTTTTTTTTCTTGAAAAGCAGAATTTTTAAATAACTTCTTATTTTATGTTTTAACTGACGTAAGAGTTTTTTTAAATCTGTGCTTGAAAAGTATTGCGTGACCGTTATGGAAATTTGATACGATCAGGTGAACCCCAGTCAGTGTTATTTGAGTTGATCGTATCTTATGGTGAGGGAAAACGAATAAATCTAAATCATTTTTGGAAATTTCTGCAGATAATTAGAGCAGTTTTCACTTCAAAATAGTAAAATGCGATGTGAAACGTCTGGCAGAATCTCAAGCAAGTGAGGAAAGTGCGTTATGTCTACATAACAGTGCACTTCAGATGGATTTGGGCTCCTGGGTTTGTGTTAAATTTCGGAGCTTTTTACCGCTTTTGTTCGTTTACGTGCATTGAAACTGAATCTCAGCATTTTCTGTCACTTTCCGCCTTTATAGATCCCGAATAATATTTGTTTAATTTGATTTAACTGCGCGCTTACGTACAAGTTATTGCTTTTTATAAAAAGGCGCCATTTGTAATTTGCTGCAACTGTTGAGTTGTTCGGAACCATGTTTCGCGTGTTGTTCAAACGTCCGAAAATGCTGTTTACAAATCCTCTATTAATTTTCTTATTCAAGACATTAAACCACACATATTACTATTTTTAAAAAAGAGGAAGACCTAGTGTATACAACTATAATTAAGAAGGCCTGAATTTAGTTTTTGTGTCCGAATACGGACTTCCTGAAAACCGCGTAATTTCACGTTTAAAACCAAATTCTGATATTTTGTGGCCGTTAAAAGGAGGATTTTCAAAAACTAAGGGGGCTGTCATTAACTATTGGGGGGGGGGGGAATGGGGGGGAGGGCCGGTATTATGTCAAAAGCGAGGGCCCAAATAGCCCCTCTCAGGTTAACAGTCCAAAAATCCTGCCCGCTCCAAAAATGTGTGCCCAAAAAATTGTAACCCTCCCCTGTAATAACATTTTGAGTGTTCAAATGTTGCATCGTAAGAATCCATGTGAGCGTAACTATGAGACAATTTTTTCATTGGATTAAAAGAAGTGTTAGTATTCACAATATTTACAAAACCCATTTTTTTCTTTTTGTTAGTTCAATAACTACACAACAGTTCAATAACCACCGAACAGTTCAATAACTACACCAGTAGTTCAATGACCACACATCAGTTCATTGAGCGTAAACTACATGTAGCTGCGGTAAAAATAGCCACAAGTACGTTAGATATTTTTTAATTAGATTGTGTAGCATTAAGAAGTGATAAATACTTATTCAGCAACGATTCAATAACTAAATTTACAAATAGCTATGGTACATTCAGGGGCACCCAACGTCATAGCCTGCGAAAACATCCGTTTCTCCTATATTCTCGTTGGGTGCCCTTGTACATTGTTATAAAGTTTTAGTGAGCTCGCTAATATAGACAGGAACATAGATTGATGTTAATTAAGAAGTTCTAGTCTGCTCAGAAGGTCTGTCATTCTCATCAGGGGCACAGTGAATAGACCTGGAAAGAGAGTAAGCGCTGAAAAGGGAAAGCTAGCTCGGTCCGGAGAAAAATTCGAATAGTAAATAAACCGACAGAGCGCGCGTTTATAAAGCAGAAAACATAACGGTTAGCGGTGGATGAAACCTTGTTTTGGCTCTCTTTCCGCACGTTTCAAACTACTGGTGTGGTTATTGAACTAACAAAATGAAAATACGTAATTGGTAAATAAATAGTGATGGCGGGGCCGATGATGATGATGCCACTTAACAATGTCAGGAGGAGGAATTAGGAAGTGCCTTTGATATTCACTCGGGCACTGCAATGGAAGCATACGACACTGGCAGTTCAGATGACTCTGGCCCCTACTGGAACAGATTCAAATGCGTTCCCTACTATCAGCCTATTGACTGATCGTTACATCTTCACTGTACATTTGTATACTGTACATATAAAAAACCTATGTTGCATTTATTGAAAAAGAAAAACGTTCCATTCCATTTAATATTACGCGCAAATCGCCCAAAGGCGCCCAGAAATTGTAACCCTCCCCTAAATGCGGGCCAGAAAATTTTAGCCCTCCCTAAATGGGCGCCCAAAAAAATCGCAGCCCTCCCCCAAAAATCGCAGCCCTCCCCCCCAATAGTTAATGACCGCTCCCTAACCTCATTTCATTTCATTACACACCTTAGGCTTACTGCACACAAAAAAGGAGCGAAATCGAATTTTGACCGTGGCCGCGATTTTTCCGATTTTGTTTGATTTTTACAGACATTCACTCTTAATATGTTTCACACTGAGAGGTCATGACACGCAGATTGATTTTCTATGGGTTTTGTTTCTGATTGGAAGGATTTGCCCTCTGATGCAAGGGCAGTTTCTTTGACCTCTTTTGAACTCTTTGATTGTTTAATTTTCTCCAAAGTGCCTCCTGGATCTGAATGTGATGGATTCCTGCAATGTTTTGTCACGCTTGGTCCACAACCTCGAATGCCAAATGAACTTGACGGTTTTTGTTTATGTCCTCTGCAACTGCAAATACAAGTTCCAGATAACAAAGTTCTATTTACACCGAAAACGTGCGCAGTACAAGATTTCGCAGTTCGCTGTAGCGAGCAGCAAGTGTTCCTTCGATTAGCCATTAGCTATCGATTGGTTTCCAAATTTTTCATGACTTAAAGAGCTGCTGTGATATGAAGTTCTGACACATGGGACGACATTTACCTTCTACAGTTCTTTCACAGGTAGCCCAAGCTCACTATGACATTATCTTACTAAGCTAATAACTATTCATACAGCAACAATTTATAAGAGGTTGTCCCTACTATCATCTGTGTGGAAAACTGTCGCTTAAGAAAAGGCATTATACAGTGCCTAGGAGGTATGAAATGCAGTCAAAACACAAAGAAAAACACGAAAAAGCTGAAGGAAAGCTTCAAAGCGATATTCAATGCACATTTTGCTACTTTAGTGAGCAAAGAACATTTCTCATATAACGTAGTGTTGTTCTCGGGTTCGTGACATCTAAGAGGCCTGAAATGCAGTTAACACACAAATAAACATAAGAAAGTACTAAAACGAAGCTTAAAAGGAAAACATTAATGCACGTGTCGCTCAATTATGAAGAAATAGGATCATTCTCATACAACGTCTTATAAATTGTTGCTGTATGAATACTTAATTAGCTTAGTATTATAATGTCATAGTGAGCTTGGGCTACCTGTGGTTCCTTTTTTGTTAGCATCTTGGCTGATTTCCTGTTTTGATATCTGCATGATTTGCTTGCTTTTGAGCATTTTTGTTCGAATTTCGCGTCGACGTCGCTTCACGAGAATTGACGTTTGGCTGCTTTGATTAGTTTGTGCAACGATTATTCCCACCCCTCTGTTTGCTTTTTGCTCTGGGTTTTTTCTTCCACCTTTATTTGCTGCCCAGGTTCCTGTACCGAAATTGAAATTTTACAGTGGGGATCGCTGTCTGCAGACTTCAATTCCTCCTAAAAATCTGCTATATCATCCAGCAAATCAGTCAACTCCAACAAAATCGTGGAATCTAGCTCCCAATCCGGACAATCTCTCAAGATAAAACCATTTCCTTTTTTTACAAAATCGCTTTTGTCGATGAAACGCACCTCCACGCGGGACGCCATTGTCTTCTCCCTTCCTCTCTTGACGGGCTGAATAGAAGTTGCGGACCTATAGGGAAACTAATTTCCGATTAATTTCAAGCGTTTAATTGGTCTAAAACTAACTTTGGTGAAATTTACATATCCCAAGGGCTGGACAGGTCGTTTCCTTCTCTATCCCATTATGGCTCTTGGTTTAGACTAACTGTCAAGCCAATCTTAGCCCACTATCATTACCTTCCTTCATCTCTATTTGGCTCTTGCGGGGAGTATGTTATGTTTGGTGTATTTGTTAGATCATAGGTTAAAACAACCCCAGAATCTGGAGCTCTTTCTTACTGGTCTAGAAAAATTGCGAATGGTAAACTTCTATTCTGACTGGCTGAAGGTTATGTGTCATTTAATAACGTTTTCCGGTCAGAATGTCAACTAATAGTAGAAATCAAAGCACGATGTAAGGGTGGGATCTGATTATCGCAAAGGCGTTTCAGAATCTTCAATGAAACACGCCTTTCTTGAATTAAAACTGAAGTGTTGTTTTTGTACATGTTCCATTGAATTGTTATTCAATTTCTTATTCATTACTTGTCATTCAAGAATTTTGCAGTGTGCTACTCTTTTTAAATAACTTGTGCCCCGAATATGCGAATATTTGTTTACACTTTCTATTCTCGTTGATAAAAAGTAAGCTTATCTAAAATATGAAAGAATTCCACCGACAGTGTTTGATGAAGTATACCTAGTTTGAAAGAATTCTACTAGTTTGATCGAACTTGATGTATAGTGATTTTTTTCTGTAAATATGAGACTCTTAGCTTGCTTGGAGAGGTTTTTTATTTCAGATGTGTTTGTGGGATATTTTTTATTAATCATTTAACCCCTCCCTCTGAAGGTAAACTGATGCTGAAGGCTACTCTTAAGTTAAGAAGGGCTTTGAAGATTTCTTTTTTCTGGCTTAGAATTCACGTTATTAGTTTACATTTGATTGCTTTTATTATAAGTATATAAACGGAGGCTTCACTTTTAACCCTGGCTAAATTAGCTTAAATTTATATATTAGCTCAATTCTTGCTGCATGTGAGGCCACCATATTCAATACGAGTGTCTGTAATGAATAAATTTGAGTGAACCTCTTTGGAAAAGCTCGACTGAGTTTGTAGCCTGCGTCGCAGACGCTCTAAACCTTCCATATAGATTATACAAATGGTTTAGACGAGTGCGTGGGCCGGCTCCAACGCAGGCTACTGAGTTTGCAGAGATCTCCTGCTAATGGGTTATGTAATAGACTTAATCCATTAGAAATTAAGTGTCAGATAAAAGATTAAGAAGATTGATTGATTGACCAATTTACCTTCCTTTATAAGACTAAGCCAATGACTTCGTCTTATGAAGGGAGTTAAAGTGACTACACAAAGAAGCCTAAAATAAGCACTAAGACAAAACGAAATGTATCAAAGGTAGGTGTTCTCTATTATTATTGAACATATTATTTATATTTACCTTTATGAAGCATTCCCAATACTCAGTATTTTATTACTCATGCGCAACTAAGCGCATGAGGTGTAAAATGCCCTCCGTTTCTTTTTTTTATTATTGGTGTCACATTAGTGCATGTAAATTTATGCTTGCATACATTTACACACATGACTGTAACTTTACGTGGGCAGTGGGGAGGGGATTATTCTAAAAAATTTTTAGCTGCTGAAAAATGTATTGTTTTGTGTGAAAAATTCATGGAAAGATTTGAAAAGAAGTATTAAAGTCTTAAAATGTATACATGCATGGAATATCAGTAAATTTTGCATAAAAATAAAAACAGTGCGTGTTTGAAGAAATCAACCATACGTCCCATGTTTCAAGTCCCTTAAGATGTGCATGGTCGCCCCATCATCACTTCTTGACTGCACGTGTCGAATGTTGATCCGTCGATCGATCGAAACGTCGCGGGCTATCAGAAGAAATCTTTTTCGATTGTGGAGCCAAAGGTCAGTTGTCGACATTAAAAGACATGAATATATTATATGCAATTTGTTTCACAAAAAAACACATTGGACGAGAGTTGGAATCGACACAAAGGTCATGAAAACTGATCTTGATCAACAATACCGTCATCTCGTAATGATCTTTGAGAACCTTGAAGCAACTTTGAAAACTGGAACGGCTTTTAGCAATCTGAGCTGTTCTTAGAACGACTGTTATTGTCAGTAAGGCGTGCAAGGAAGTGAAAATAGGGAACAGTTTACATTAATACAGGCTAGTCGTTGGCACACACCGGTCTGCATTCTGTTTATTTCATTGGTGTCAAAGGTATTTCGAGGATGTGCATGAGTATAGGCTACTTAGAGCCTCTTGTTTCTCATACAAAATCTCTTTTATTTCAACGATCGCCTGTAACATGACACCGACTCACTCAAAGGTCACCTTATACGTCACCAAAGGCGTGTAAATGCAAATTACATTACACCCTTTCCTGGTAACGGGAGTTTGGGGCACCTGTGTTTATTTAACATTTAGGGGTGGCTCTGTAAAAAATGGGTCATGCTCTTTTCTGTTTTGTTTCCTCTGTTCTCAAACTAAAAAACGCCTAATCCCAGGTTAGGGTAACCTTACTCAGTCTGCTACAAACAAGTGCGGTCAGTTATTAACTGGAATCTTTCTTTTCTAAAATGACAGGTCTTCGCATATTTGATGATGATGTCAGGTCAACTGATGCCATAGAGTCTGCGGCCTTGGCTTACAATAGAACTGTTATACACATCTACTCCAACAGCTGGGGACCTGGGAACGTGGGCACTGAAGTTGAAGGTCCAGGAGTGCTTACCACAAAAGCTATAGAACTTGGGATAAAGGAGGTACTAAACAGTTCAATGTAGAGCACTGACACAATGCGCGGCAGTATGATGAGATGCAACGCAGCACAGCATTGCATCCACTGAGATGCGGGATTGCAGAATATTAAAATATCAGCAAGGTTTTAAGATTTTGATATTATCTTAATATGGTGATATTTTGATATAGTCACGTTAGAGAATATCAAAATACCAGTAAAGGGTTTGAGATTTTCGTATCATCGTACTATGGTGATATTTTGATATTATTATGAAATTATGATACTTCACATCATGGTGCCAGGATATCAAATTACCCTGATATTTTGATATTATCATGATGTTTTAATGTTGCAGAATATCAAAATATCAATAAGGTTTTGACAATTTGATATTATAATGATATTTTGATATTTAAGAATAGCGAGGATCGTCATATTTTGATATTATATAAGGCAAACGGTATTTGATGTTTTACATCATCGTCATAGCTGCATGTTTTGATTTTTTTTATGTTATCATGATGTTTCGATAGTTGATAATAAAGCCAGTATGGTGATATCTGGATAGTTTCAAGCGGTATTTGATATTTTACATCATCGTCATATTTGGATCTTTTGTTAATAACACTATGATTTTTTGATATTATCATGATATTTTGACATTGAAGAATAGAGCCGGGATGGTAATCTATTGATATTATCAAACAGTATTTCATATTTCACAGCATTGTCATATCGTGATATTTCGTAGCATCGCCATGATTTTGGGATGATGATAATAATAATAATAATAATAATAATAATAATAATAATAATAATGATTACCCAGGATAACCGTTCAGTACCAAGTACTCTTATCATGATATTTTGATATTCAAGAAAAAAGCCAGGATGGTGGTATTTGGATATAATCACATGATTTTTGATGTGAAGCGAGTGCGAGAAAAGCCTTCACAAATATGTGAATGTCTCGTTCATTGAGCGTGTGATGCAAAAAAATTACAAATGCACGCATGCCTCGTTCTTTAAGCATGTGGCGCGAGATAAGCAAACCCAACTGTATGCATAATCGTCCTTCTTAAGCTTGTGGAGTGAGTGGTCACAAATGTCTTTATAACCCGTGTGGCCCAAGAAAACAATTATAAATGTGTGTATCGACGTTCCCTTAGCGTTCAGCGCAGAAAAAGCAATCAAGTGTCAATATACCCCGTTCTTTAAGCGTGTGGCGTAGAAAAAGCAATCACAGGTATTAACAATGTCCTTTTATTTTCATTTCGCCAACCTAATTATACTTTATAGAAAGGACTCAAATGATTAAATAAAAAGTATACTGCTACAAAAAATGCCCTCGTTACATCAACTTCTTTCGTTTTAACTCCGCCTCCAAGTCAGCATTAAAACATTCATTGTCAAACCAGAACAACACATTCCTCTCAAATGGAGTCATCTTCTGAGTAAGGTGATAGTACTGATTTAATCTGCGAAAGCCCTATTTGCAAGATTCAGGATTCACTCCTCCAATTTCATTAAACTTCGGAAGATGCGTGTGATAAAGACAATTTGGATTTTCAGGTGGCATAAAAACTTGCTTGGTGTGTTTGGACACGTGACAAATGTCCACTAGAAATTGGACGTTATCTAATAACAGCTTTGAGCTTAATTTTTTAAAAAGACACCAAGCCACACACTCTATTGTAGCCAAGGTACCCGAGTCTCTTGAAATGCTCTACATCACCACAAAATGTTCTAAGGATGAAAAGAAACACTTGGGTATAACCTTCACTTGTAAACATCTCTGTCGTACTAACAACAATGCCCCAGGCCTTATAAGTTGATATAAAATGTTTTCTTCCTTTTTACACCCCTTCGTATTCCGTTGTGCTAGGTTTTCATCTTCTGGCAACAGACCCACCTCCGTTCCTGCTGAATTGAATTCCTGTGGAACACTAACTACTTCGGCTAATGTTTTTGTACTCTGTGACGGGTAACTTTTGTAGAATTTGGATGACTTTTGGTTCTTTCTCTTGGACAGCATGTATATATTTGCTGCAAATCGTTCCGTATCCTGACCTTCTCCACTAGAAGTGCGCACTTTTATCTATTCAAATATTTTTCCCATCAACTGTAACATATCTGACTGAGCAGCCCGGCGTCTTGCAAGTGTGTGTTACCCACTTATTTTTCGAGACAAAAATGTCTTCCCATATTAACCTGCATAAATCTTGGGTGTTCGAATGTCTGCCACCGTCCAAATATTCACACTTGATGTCAGGTTCAGCCAACTTGCCCTTACTTTGGTAATAGTTCACTGCTGTCCAAAGAAACCAAGCACCATTTACTCTTGGATCGTGTTTGAACAGCCGAGAATTCAAATCCGGTTGTAATAGTGAAGGATACTTGGCCTGTAACACTCTATAGACTGCTCTGTAGTTTGTTTTGTCCGTCAGACGTAAGTGTTTACTATTTTTTTGATCACTGCTACCAAGACACACTGACGGCGGTGCCGTATTTAGTTCCTTTGGTTGGCTACGCACAAACTCGGCCACTAGTTGACATCTGTTGGTTGTTCCCTCTGAAAAATGACCGACCGCAAACGGAAGCGAATTATTGTGATATGATCATGATATATCAAACCAGTGCACACTTAGTCAGATTTTAGCAAATATTTGAGATTTTGATAATATCATGATATTGTGATATTATGATGATATATCAAAATATCAAACCATTGCACACTTAGATCCTGACAAATATTTGATAATATCATTATATTATGATATCGTCATGATATATCAATGTATGAAACCCCAACACATTTAGTCAGTTCCCAGCAAAAGTTTGAGAGTTTGATATTGCCATTAATATTTTGATAATATCATGATATTGTGATATTATCATGATATATCAAAATATAAAACCTTTACACACTAATTCAGAGTCTAGCAAACATTTGAGATTTTGATATTGCTAATGATATTTTGATAATATCAAGATATTAAGATATTATTGTGATATTTCAAAATATCAAACCCCAACACAGGTCCCAGCAAAAAGTGGACATTTTGATATTGCTATTGATAGTTACGATATTATCATGATAGTTGGTCACTGGGAAAATCAAAATATCATAAGTTCTTATCAAACATGATATATTGAAACATCAAAAATGATAATAATGATTGATATTATGATATTCTGCAATATTGCACCTCACAGGTTCCTCATTTAAAATCCTTTGGTATTCAGGCACTGCTTTCGCCCAATGAACACCTTTCTTCCTTATTTTCAAATATCATACTCCACCATGGAATGTAGAGCACGATGACTTCTTTCTATTTTTTCCTTGAGACTGGGGATGGTATGTGCGGCTGTGTACCATTTTAACTCGGAATTTGAACGAAGTCCTTTCAGAGCTCCCTTACGTTCAAAACGTTGGTCACTTTGCAGTACAAGAGGAGGTCCATTTTCTATTTATATAACCTTTAACTCAGCTGCTATTTCCACTTGAAACAGGCCTAAGCCAAATGAACCTGCTTAAAATATCCATAACGGACAATACATATCAATAAACAATTCCTTGAAATTTAACCCTTCCACGCTTTCCAATATCCATCAAATCTACTTGGTGTCTTATTTGCACATCTCGTGCTCGAATCGGCTAAACGATTGCTTTGTTTAGAAATCTGGCATTTCTACTGTAATGCAGTTTGTTCCTGTTCAAATTGTCGTGTACACAGCGCTTTCTAAGACCAACAAAATTTTATTTCAATAAGCGAACAATCTTTCTAGAGCAAGATCCTTTTGTGCGATGGAATTCGTTAGCAACAACACGATTAACCAAAATCAAAGTCAGGAAGTCAGAAAAACCTTCAAGAGATTTTACTTAATACCTTGCTGTTTATAAGAAATTCGTGTCCGTAGCAGATTCGATCGTTCCCTCTATCGCCCGACCTGCTTAATTTTTTGGATAATGATTAAAAAGATAAACATTTCCTTTTCGCACTCCAAAAAAAAACGGCATAAGCAAAGGTACTTAATTTACTACGATTATGTCCAAGGGAGCGTTCACCAAAACAATTATTGGGGGGGGGGGGGGGGGGGGCCTGATGCAGAAATTATCTGCTCTCTAAAAAAAATAGAGGACTCCTACTTGTTGCATTAAACACTTTCAGACGCCTTTGTAGTATCCCCAAAATTTTAGACACCCCCTCCTAATTTCTTTCTTGTCCCTGTAAATTTGTATATTATGGATAATAAAAAATCTTTTCCTTACTTTTGCTGGCATCAGTAATACAGCCAGTCAATCACTGCTCTTCTCCTAATCCTCCTTCTTGATCTAGTTGTAGGTAATTCTTTTCCATCCACGTCATCTTGCTCTTCCTCCTCTTGTCCGATTTCTTCTTAAACAATATCTCCATCATAGCTTTCCATTTCACTACAATCTGTCTTCTACTCATCTTCACTACCACTAGAGTCTCCAGAGTCATCAATGTGTTCCCCTCTGACTCTTTGATAATGATCAATTATACACTCTAATTTGCCATTCTTTGACAAGTACTTACGAGGAAGTTTATGGTAGTCCATGTACTTTTCCAGTTCTTTTCCAGTTAGCTTCTTCAAATTCCCTGACTGGATAAGATCAGTCCAGTCATTGTCTTCGTACTCCTTTGCATCCCTTTCTTCCTTCTCTTGCTGCTTTTTCTTTAGTGAATTCTGTCATTTTGGGTTGATCAGAACTATTTAAGTCCCCCATAGCAAAAAGTTTCTTGACTCTTGCTCTTGGTAAGAAGTCATCAATCTCCCGAGGAGAGCCATCTTCATTTTTAGTGGGAGTACTGAAGACATCTAAGTAAAGGCCTTCTCTTGTTTTATCAGGGAAAGAACGAGGTATACGCTCCATTATAGGTGGTTACCATTCTGTCTTTTGACAGTAATCACATTTATCTGGAGCACGTGAGTTCCGAATGAACTCTAGGTACTGTTCTCCTAACTGAACTTGCTTCTGCATGAAGACGTCGAGTCTCTGCAGATAATGGTATCTAGGGACAGAAGGCTTGTTACCAATTGTTGCATTCTGATACTCTTTCACATAAGCTTGTTGAAAAAATACGAATTTTCAAATGAAGGGGTCAATTGCGCATCAATAAACTCACCCTAAACAGGTGCTCCATCTATTCTTTCGGCAATCTCCTCTGATACTCTCCATGCATTCTTTTCCGTTCTGATCTCTTCATTTCTTGAATGCTTCTACTGAAAGGTTTGCAATTTCCTCAAAACAGACTCTCCTCAAAAGAGATATTCTATGTTTTATATGACATGATTAAGAAAATTATCAAGAGTTTATATTATTTATATTTTCTTAAAAGGGTTTTTGGATGGGAAAAAAGTTACAGCTTATATATGTTCTGAATATTCTATGTTGACAATACTGTACTAGGTGTTACAACTGAATCAAAGGAGAAAAAAAGGGGTATTATTTATGTAAGAAACTTAGCAAACATAGTACTGCTAAATCATGAATATTATACTTTGTTTATGTAAGAAACTTAGCAAACATAGTACTGCTAAATCATGAATATTATACTTTGTTGAATTGTGTTTACATTGGCTAATGACAATGTTTGTTTTCATTATTTACAGTATCCTCTTAAGAGTGTTTATATTTTTCAAACACCCCCCTTTTAGCTCCAATTTTCTTTTTTTGGGGGAGACCCCCCAATTTCTCATTAGTCCCCCCCTGCAAGTTTTTGTGAACGCTTCCTGATGAACATTAATTTTACCTTCAAACACTAAATTACTGTTTTAAAAACGTTTGTGAAAATTCTAGTTAGTAGTGTGGAGCGCACTGGTTTGTCCTTTTATGGGGGCAAGAATCTCATTAAGGAGGGCAGGAATACATTAACGCCGAAGACGTCATTGCCTTTTGTCTTTATCTCTTGAATATAAATGCGGGGAATCTCATTAGCTTGCGGGGGAATACATTAACGCTGTTGACGTCATAGTGTTTTGTCTTTGCATCATGAAAAAAATGCGCGGGAATCACATATTTTGTTTAACCGGTCTGACAGGCCTTCTAGTTACTGTAAGGTCAATAAATGTCTCGGTTTTCAATTGGGCAATCAGAAAATACGAAACATTGTCATCGGTTAATTCATGGTGTCTAAGGAATGAACTCAAACTCACCAGTAACTTATAATCACTGAGCCGTAACGTAGTTATGCAAGTTCTGTTTTCAGCCGCTGTCATTGTTATAGTTCCGGTTCAATAATTCTTGGCACGCAGCTGACTGAGAATTATTAGATTTCATTTCATTCAACCCAAAATAAATTTTGAAGCCAAGAATGACATAGACCCTTTGCATGTTATTGTGCATGGATACTTAAACTACTTGGTTTATAGAACAAAAGGGAGCTAACGTAGTTGCGTTTATTTAAGCAACGCACGTCAACCAGACGTGAGGCCTTTTAGTCCTTTTTATATTCCTTGACGCTAAATGCGTATGGCTAGCTGTCTTCACTCTTATAGGGACGATTTCCATAAAATATTTACTGCCCAAGAATGCAAAAAGCCCACTTTCGGTTGATGTGCATCGCTCAAAAAAAGCTCAAAAACGGTTTTACTTAAGCTCCCTATTAACATGAATGTAACTGAACTTTTACAACGCCTTGAATCACTTTGTGTATCGCTGCTCTTTCAAGTATTTATTGTTTCTTCCGGCCAAAAAATAACAGGCAATCACTCATTATTTCAACTCTCAACTTTAAAAGAGAGAGGCTAAACGGGTGAGACACGTTGTTAACCACCCAAAGTTTATACCGAGGCCTTGTTTTCAGTTTCCCTTGAAAAGCCTGTAATACCCTGGAGAAACTGAAAACAATGGTCACGCAAAATTTTGGAAGGTTAAGAAGTTGTATTATGGGCAATGTGAAAATGGTGAATGTCTACAAAGATTTCAGTAGGGCGTAGAAAATAAATCACCTGGCTGTGACATTATCGCATCAGACCGTGGTATGTTTCAATCAGTGACTTTGTCAAGTTTAGGGCCAATAGCTATTACGCGGGATGACATAGTCAGCCAGCGTCTAAAATTCGGTCGAATTTAGTTTTCATCATAGCCACAAATTGACATGTTTTTTTAAAACTTTTTTTGTATCCCGTGTCCGTCCCGAAAATTTGTGCGATTTTATTAGCTGCAACTTCAAATCATGTGCAAGTCACGTTGGGTTGAACACAAACAAACTAAAAAGATACTGCGTGTAAAGGCAAAGTACAAGTCGATAGAAGAGGAGGCCGGTGTATGTAATTTTGTCTGGACAACTGGTTTATGTTCCTTTGTTTTGAAGTTGTGTTAAGTTTTGAATAGCTGCACAGGTTCACCATAACGAATCGAGCCAATGCGAGTTCATTTATAATCGAACCAGTGAGTTCACTTGTAAACTTACCACAGGACAAGTCGACTCGTTGCGAAATACTATTTAAATGTGCAATAAATATTGACGCAATTTTCACACCGCAGTGACGATTCCCTTGAATTCACAAACTGACTTCAGTGCGTTCGTGTGGTAGAGAAGAGGAGGACTGTGACTGTGGACTACGGACTGAGGACTGGGTATAAAACACAGACTAGGTATAAAACGCGGACTAAGTATAAAACGCAGCTGACGGACTGTGTTTTAAAAAAGAAGGCTAAATATTTCTAGGTAAGGTAAAAATACATCATTTTTGCTTGAGTGCCTCTCTGCGTCCTCCAAGGTATTGAAAGAGATTTCTGGCAAGTCTTAGGTCTATGACTCGCTTACAGAGTTAAAACTACTAAAAGTACTGAACACCTCAAACAATTATCTTAACATTTCTGTTGTTTATTTTAACTTGAGGGCCGGTTAAAAGTATCAACACGTGCCGCCGGTGTAAAAGCTTAATTTCCTGATTCGGTGCTTCTCAGTTTCATATTTTTTATTGATATCAAGCTGTAAATTGAATTCTTCACTCTCTTTTTATCAAAATTCATTTAGAGTTTCATTTTCAGTGCTTTTTCATTTTTTTGTGAACTTACAACTGCCATTTTCAAGAACTCTTTAAACTGTATTGACCATTATAATTTTTTTCAAAAATTATTTGAGGTGTGCCTATAGTTACAAAACTTTATTATTCAGACAGTTATGATATTAGTTCGAGAACCTGTTTGGCTGATCTAAGACAACATAGCACTTCATTTGCATCAATGTGTGCAAATGCCAACCCATAATACCCAACTGTCCAACTCTATTCAAATAATTCTCACATACACCAACTCATCCTGCGTAAACGCCTCAAGGCGTCTTGTTATATTACTGTTGGGATTTTGAGTAGTCTTCGTTACACTGAGAGTCAAATCTCGTGGTACAAAACCGCTATGCTGGGACGCAAAAGTTGCACTGGGACAAGACAAACAAAAGAAATTACCATTTGAAATTATGTATGGCCTTTTGTTGGTCTTGCGCTAGTGCGTCCCAGCATGGCGGTTTTGTACCACGTGAATGGCAAGCTGCAAAGGGCCTATTGCAATTGGAACCTTTATTACGTTTAGGGCCAAAACATCTTACACTTAGGTCCTCTAAGTTTATTACAAGTAGGACCTTTTTTACACATTTTAGGGCCAAAAGTTATTACACGCAGGACCTTTATTACATTTAGGGTCATTTATTACATTTACTATTCTGTTGACTAATGTAAGAGCTGTGGTTGAGAAAGTGATGAGATTCAACAAACTGCTGAACTAAATTCTGCAGGTGTCTTTTGCATTTTAGAAAATTGGTTTTCTTCGAATATATCTAACTCCTATTTTTCCATTTCCGGCTACAATCTATTCTGCAAGGATCGCGTTTATACAGCTGGCGGCGGAGCATCTATTGATTTGGGTCCTAGAATTCCGTTTAGATTCTTGCGATCTGAACGAAGTTGAATCAGTCTGGATTGAACGTGACCGCACAGTTTACTAAAGCAAATTACATCAATTTCCATAGGTGTGATATACCATTCGACTAGTAAAGGACAACCTGAGGACATTGTTCTTCGAGAGCATATATAGAAAAATCTTGATGCTTTGTTGTCCAAACAGCCAAGTGCTCTCGCTGTAATTAATGGTGATTTTAATCCGACGTCAACGAGATTTCAGGTAAAATACATACTTTACTACGCTTTTCACAAACATGCGAACTCTAAAGTTCAAAAGCCGCCTTCAGAATTGCGTTTTTCGCTGCCGTCAATCATAACTACGATCACAAGCAACGAACCTTGAAACACAGAAACACACAAAACGGACCGAAATCCACCAATCACAAATCACAAACCTTGACCTTTTGAACCCGTTAAAGTAAAGTTTTGTTTCCTAAGAGGTCCGTTAAGATGATTGACGGCAGCGAAAAACGCAATCGCCAGTTGGGTTTTGAACTTCAGAATTCGCATGTTTGTGAAAAGCGCAGTAATTGAACCATCTCAAACAGCATGTGACATTTAAGATAAGAGATTCGGGTACTTTAGACTGGTTCTTTACTAACAGACCTAAGCTGTTCACTGTATCTCAGTTACCTAAAGTTTCATCCTCGGACAATTACACTATCTTGGCCAAGCCAGTTACAATACTTGCCTGTAAGCCAGTGGTCTACAAGATCAAGACGTGCAATATGCCGGATAGTGCATGACGTGTGCTGGGACGGTGAATGATACAAAAATTACACCCCACTTTTCACGTGCGACGAAAAATTCAAGCTGCTGATGTCAGATGTCAACAGAGCTATTGATACGTTTCTTCCCCCGAGAGGGGTCATGAAACACCCAATAGACTGCCCTTGGGTCACGACTAGAATGTAGATCAGTAGAAGCCAATCCGCATTTATTCGCTATTGTTTACCGACTTTGTAGAATAAGGTGCAACGCACCCTTGATCCTCCTTAATATCATTACTATGACAATAATGTAGCCGAAGTGGAACAAACCAACCCGCCGAAGTATTGGAGGGAGATGAAGATAAGGTCACAGGTCACGACATACAACAGGATTGGCACCATCAATTTCCTAGCAACAACATGGATATAAATTCCCCAGCAAATAAAGTCAATGACTTTTTAATAAGTCTCATTGACTATTTTCCACCCCTACTTCAAGGAGCACCGCCTTTATGTCCCACACGAGCGCCTCGTTTCTGGTGATAAGGTCCATAGGTCTTTATCATTCCTTTAGGTGGCCAAGGCAGTCCGGCCATAGGACATTCCAAACAAGCTAGCGAAGAACTTTACTCCAGCGCTAGTCCCCCTTATTTACCTCCAATCATTGAGGGAAGGGTACATTCTGTTTCTTCTCAAGTCGTCCATTGTCACTCTTATGCCCAAGGTGGCCCTCCTTAAACCATGAAAGTGACCTCAGGCCAATATCCCTCACCTTCACGGTAACTAAGGTCATTGAAAGTTTTATTACCTACAGCCGATTACCAGTCGAGTTGGATGGCTAGACCCACGCTAATGTGCCAGTAAAAAAAAATCAACTACAGATGCTCCTCTTTACGTGCTGAAGGGTATCTACTGTTGATAGCAGTACGGAAGGTAGCCGGATCATCTTTACTAATTCTTCCAAAGGGTTCGACCTCATTGACTACGCATTTTAATGGAAGGGCTGCATAGACTGGGAGTTCAAGCTGCGCTCCTAATCTGGATCACTGCATTCTTCTCCAACTGACAACGGGCCGTTAGAATCGGAGGAACTTTATCTGACTGGAAAACACTTTATGCTTCATGTTCCTTTGCATATTACGAGAGTTACTGATGTTGGCGGAGTCTCGCTTTGGGCGAACTCTGTTTGCAGGGACACAAAATAATCACAAACCCGTTATGAATATTTTGGCCACGGAAGTGGCCGCTTATTAAATTAAAGAATATAAATTTGGGAAAACCAGATACACAAAAACATTATCCCAGCAAAGGTGAGGGCACACCCGCCATTACCTAGGGTAAAATAAAGCTAACGGGAGGGAAGGGAGGGAAAAATGTTTCTGACTGTCTTGTAATGCGAGGAACGTGGCCTTGTGCCTTGCTTCCGTGACTTACATTACCCGTGACATAAATGACACTTTCGTGACAAATCACTTGGATGACAGGAAAAACCTCCTTTACTGGTAGCTGGAGCAATACAATATTGATCAGTCACATTCAGCATAAAACCATTTATTTTTTTCAGAAATAAATCTCAGTTATGCTTCATGTTCCTTTACATGTTACGAGAGTTATTGATGTCGGCGGAGTCTCGCTTTGGGCGAGCTCTGTTTGCTGGGACACGAAATAATCACAAACCCATTGTGGGATATTTTGGCCACCTGAGTGGCCGTTTATTAAATTAAAGCATATAAAGCTGGGAAAACCAGATACACAAGAACATTATCCCAGCAAAGGTGAGGGCACACCCGCCACAGCCCAGAGCAAGGAAGGAGTGAAAGGGCCGCCCAACCCGAGGCCAAAGCAAGACGACCGCCATGCAACAGAAACTACTGGTACCTACAAATCAAAATGTACAATGGAAAAAGGTGTGCGCCGCCTGATACGAAAACCCGAAAAACCACATGGGAAAAATTGGGTACGTATCCCCCAACCAATGCAGTCACACAAAACCTCTGTGGGTTAAAGGTAAGAAAGACAGCACATTAAAAATGAAAAAGGTCAACGTGCGAGAGCTGAGATGAATATACATGTGTTATAATCATCTTACCGTATACACCCAGTTACAACAAGAGTCAACTAGCGCCATAATGGCTCATGTGCATTCATAGCAATAGGACATTGTATACATTCTTTGTCACTGTCACTTACAACTTAGTTCCACCAGTTTAGTTCAGTGGAGGTTATGCTCGTAAACATATAGAAACAGAATGTTAAGGCTGTTTACAAAGCCCTGCTTACTGAGATGGATCAGTGTAACCAACAGAAATGTACAAGTTTGAATGAATGTGAGGGGTATATAGCCCTTGCTCACAGTGTCATCGTATCTGATACAGATCAAAAAGTGTGAATCACTTAAGTTAACTAATGGTTTAAAAGTGAAAATGAACGAGATAACTGTATGGCCCTTGCTCACACAGCCATCATAAATTGCACTGATTCGCTAAGGACTGGACACTAGCTGGGAATGAAATGGCCTACATAAGCAAATGAGTGTTAAGTAACGTTATCCTAAGTCTTGGATACAGAAATGGATTGATGTAACCAATAGAAATGGGCTACTGTAGCTAGAATAAAGGAAATGGCTCCATAGCCTGTGCTTACACAGTCAACTTATGATATAGGCCTCACTAATGCCCCATAAATACGAAGCTCAAACATGTTTAAAAGCTGTAAAGTTAAACCAGGTTGAAATGTGGTTCCTTCGAATTCATTAAAGCTGCCTAACGATTTTTGTCAACAACAAATTTACCACGTAGCACCAATCAAAACATAAGTTAAAATTAACTTATATTCTGTGTAAAAATCAGTACTACAAGTTCTTTCAAATAGTGGAATTAAACATGGATTACCAATAATAATGGCCAACATTAACAACTGGGCCCAGGAATAAAACTGATAAGAACAGAAAATTAATCAGTAAGATGGCTTTATGGCCCCTGCTCACACAGTCACCATGAATTTAAATAATAACAATTTAGGCTGAATGGTCATAGCTCAGTGATATAATGAAATGATTTAATATGAAAAACTGTGATCTGGCTGTATAGCCCCTGCTCACACGATCATGCTGAATTATACTTATCAGAAAGCTGAAATATCTCGTTAATGTAACTGATTAAAATGAAATCGGTAAGATGGCTGTATTGCCCCTGCTCACGCAGTAACCATGAATTTAAATAATAACAATTTAGTCTAAAATGTCATAGCTCAGTGACATAATGAACTGATTAAATTTGGAAATCTGTGATATGGCCGATGGCCCCTGCTCACACAGCCATGCAGAATTATACTTATCAAAAGTCTGAAATAGCTCACTGATGTAACTGATTAAAATGAAATCTGTGAGATGGCTGTATGGCCCCTGCTCACACAGTCACCCTGAATGATACTAATAAAAAGTCCGAGGTAACTCATTGATGTAACTGATTCAAATGAAAATCTGTGAGATGGCTGTATGGCCCCTGCTCACACAATGACCTTGAAACTATACTATAAGCAGAAATCACCTAGGAAACTAACAGGTGAATAATGTGAAAAATTATATACTGTAATACGGCCGAATGAACCTGACTCATGTGGTGAGAATTCTACACATAATTATCAAATGACATACATGTCCTATACACTTGAGCTACATGTATACCCAATCACAATGCCCAGTAAGCCAAAGTTGCCTGAGGAAAGTGCTGCCCAAGTAGATGTACGTGTAGATGCCACAAAAATCATGCCTAGGGACGCAGCAGCTGCTCTTGGGTAGCCCGGTACTAGGGATGCAACTCCTGGAAAACTGATCAGCAGAATGTGTACAACTCTTTGTAACATTTCTGGCACACTATGTTGAACTGAATTGAGGAACCATAGAGAATGCAGAGCTATTGACAAGGTACTCTGCCATAGACTGGCTTCATTGAAAAGGTGTCCATGAAGGGGAGCTGCATGTGTATACCTTAGCACCTGCAATTAAATTGAAAAACTATAAAAACAACTTCTTTAAAAAAGCCAGAATGTGCTACTATTAAAGAACAATGTATAACCAATCAATAAATCAATCAGGATCTCCCAAACAAAACGAACTAACAGTAAATTCCTCAAAAACAACAAAGCTAAAAGCAATAATGTGACGTGGAGAGTAAAGCATAAAGCAACACATTACGGTGTCCCATCACAATAAACACAAGACTATAATGTCCACACATATTTTTATTTTATTTTTTATTTTTATTTTTACTCCATCCTATAATACATTAGTTGTACAATAATACAATAGTTGTACAATATCAATAATACATTAGTTGTACAATATCAATTGGTACCAAGTAGCTTAAACTACGTGTACATAATAATAATAATAAAAGAAGAAAATTAGAATGGAGAAGGGCGCATTATAGTGAAACTAATCATGGCCCTTTAACAAGATTGACTTTATTCTTTTGTAGTTTTGTTATTCATTGAAACATAAACACGCACGCACGCGCTCACACACGCACACAAGTCAATACTGAGCAAGAACATATCACACATATCAAAAGAGGGGAGCCAACAAAACAAGAGATTAAAATTAATGTAGCTGCATGTAAACCAAAATAACGGATTGCACGAATGAAGACTAAAACTAGACGTAAAAGGTAAAAAATGTGAATAGAAATTCAAACCAAATAATTATTAGCATCTGGTTCTGGTTACCCTAGACAAAAATACAAACAAACAGAACCACCTAGTAGTAATAGACACGCTGCTGTTCGACTGGCACCTGGGATTAAATTCATAGACGATACGTCAGCTATGCGGGTTATCCCTTGAAACTTTACAAGTCTTTTAAACACTGCAGCATCTGACATCCATAACTTCTCAGTAGCTCTTAATATGAAGTTAAATTCAACTAAGTGCAAAGAAATGCTTATTAACATTTTACATAATTCTTTTTGCTAAGACTAGAGTAGGTAATATTGTAATGGAACGTGTGATGAGCTACAAGATCTTTAGGGCTTTCATGGACAGTGACCTGCTCAAGTGGAATAGTCACGTCTACATGTGTTACATTCTCAAGAATGCTTGGTAGAAATTATATTCTGTAAGAGTCTTGAAAAGAGCTGATGTTGATAAAGCAATCACCTTGAAATTGTATGTAAGCACAGTAAGACCAGTTTTGGAATATGCAATACCAGTGTGACAGGCAGTTCCAGATGCCCTATCTGTTAAAAACGAGACAGTCCATGTGTCTATCTCATGTGATAGTGAAACATAAACTCATTTGAACATTGTACCCTTTTAGAAGACTTTCGTAACAAGAAACATAAGACGCTGTGGGAGCGTATATTTGGGCATCGTTGTATAACACGTATGTGTTTTCCTTTGTGGGTTGGTCGTGATGTGTGAAGTGGAAGGCGTGGAGTTATATTGGAGGTGGATTGGTAAGATAAAAAAATGTACTTTATTTGAGTGGCAAGGTATCTAGCACGAAAGTACTAATTGGGGACACTATTTTTGCGTCTCCAACTGGAGACGGGACCGCCATTTTACGTGGTCATCCGAGCCACGCGAAGGTCTAGCCCCTTGCAGTGGAAAGAGAGTACCTTCATTTCTCAGTTATTTTAAGACCCTGAGCATTAGTCCGGCCCCGAGAATTTAACCCGCGACCTTCCGCTTTGCAGTCAAGAGCTCTACTGACTGAGCTAATCCTGCTGTGGTTATAGCAGTAGTTTGTTAATCAGTGAAACTGGTTTCTTATAGAATTTGATATGAAGTAACCAAACAATCCTTTTAGAAGGTAAAAGTGATGTTAGGTGTTGCAGTGAGGTAGTTGTGGGAGACTGGGAGTGCTAATTTGGTTATGAAGGGATAAAACATACTTGTACTTATTTTGAATGTTGTTAGGCTTTTTGTTTAGGATTGTCTTTCGGCTATTTTTGATGACATTTGTGTGGAGAGAATGTGGATAAGGGAAAGTTTATTTAATTTGGAGAAGGGGTATGAAGATGTTTGGGGGGCTGAAATTTTGGGTGTGTGGGTTCCGGGGGGGCTTTGAAAAATCCATGAGGTCAAGGGGGAGGGCATAAAATCTGGCAATAAAACTAAGGACCTGATTACATAAACCGAGCTGGCTCGCCTTGCAGAGATCTTGCCACCTTAGTTAAACACAGCAAAAATCAACTTTGCGATTACATGACAACCGAGCCAGCCCGGTTAGCTTGGATCCCAGTATTGTGATGCCGGGATCCCAGCTGAAAATTTTCCAAGTAAATCATGCTTGTCGGGCAGCCCAGCGAATGAACCAAGCTAGAAACAGGACAGCGCTCACACTGCTCACGCACGCTGTTTTCAAGCTCTATATAAAAATGGCGACTCCGGGCTGGCCCCGCTCATGTAATACTGGGATAAAAGTCACCTCAGCAGAGCTAGCCAGCCCGACAAACTGGGCAAGCCCGGGTCATGTAATCAGGCCGTTATCCATGGTTAAAGGCATGGCTCAAATTGACTTGTAACCACGCCCCCCTGTGCAAACCCCTAGGATTTGCAATTTTTTTCTTTCGTGGTGGTCTATTCCCTGCCCCCGAGCTCCTGATCGACCTCCTATACGTTTTTTTGGGTACATTATTTTGATCCGTAGAAAAGCAAAACGAGACGTTTTCACAACTTTTATAAACGTTTTCCAGAGAGTATTGAGAGATGGATAGTAGATGTCATAATGTAGTTAAAACAAGAACAATAAATTTGAAAACGAAAACGAAGAAGAAAAATTCTTTAAAAAGCGCCTCCTTGATAGAACTCTTCTTAAGAACACTGGACTGAATCTCTGTCCGTTTATCTTTATAACAAAAGCCTTGAAGTAAGAGAAATAGGGCGATAATTAACAGGGTTTGACTTTGAATCCTTTTTATGAATAGCTGTAACCAGGGCTTTTGTCCAGTCAGAAGGTTCTGCTCCTGTGTTACAGGAATGTTGGAATATAGAACTAAGCCAAGGTGCAATAGATGGGGCCAGTTCTGTAAGAACGCGGGCTGGAATTTCATCCGGACGACAAGCTTTTCTTGGGTTTAATTGAAGAAGTCGTTTATGTACCCCATGAGCTGAGATGTCGATGTCAGAAATTAGGTTGTACGGGGAGGTAGGTTTGGTAGGGATTGGTAGTTTCTCTTGACTGAATACGAGAGAAAGTGCAAGAGAGTGTTCATCGCTTTTAATTTCTTCGTTCCCGCACTTGTGGGAATTGTGTTTCTTTGTTGCAAGGTTTTTGAGGTCGTTAAAGTGGGATCAAGTACCCTGCTAGCAGAGCTTTCTTTGTGACATGCTTTTAACTTTGTATGAGTCGATCGCGTGGAAGACATTGTTCGCGTCGCTTGGCTTGTTTACGTTCGCGCGTATTGCGTTCCTGTTGCAACTTTGAACCAAAACAAGCCATCTCGATTACTCTGTTTGGGCCACGCCCAAATAATGAGTACTATTTTTAAGTCGGGGCCGTATAGTAACTTTTGAATTCCACCATTATGAATAAAAATAAGCAAGTTAGCCATTCTAAGCAGAAAACGATTAGCATTATTTCCACGCTCCCCCCGAAGTCCCTCAGCTCTCTAAAATAAAGCATGACAGTATGCTTTGACAGAGCTTTCTTTGTGACATGCTTTTAACTTTGTATGAGTCGATCGCGTGGAAGACATAGTTCGCGTCGCTTGGCTTGTTTACGTTCGCGCGTATTGCGTTCCTGTTGCAACTTTGAACCAAAACAAGCCATCTCGATTACTCTGTTTGGGCCACGCCCAAATAATGAGTACCATTTTTAAGTCGGGGCCGTATAGTAACTTTTGAATTCCACCATTATGAATAAAAATAAGCAAGTTAGCCATTCTAAGCAGAAAACGATTAGCATTATTTCCACGCTCCCCCCGAAGTCCCTCTGCTCTCTAAAATAAAGCATGACAGTAGGCAAAGCAAGTTAAATTGCATTAAAAAACGCTCCTTGTAAAAAAGCGTCATTTTTATGTAAAAAAGCTGGTTTTTTTTTTACAAATTGAACGGTTGTAAAAGTACTGCTTTTTTACAAAAAGAACGTTGTAAAAAACAGCTTTTTTACAGATATATATTTTTGTAAAAAAGCGGCTTTTTTATGTAAAAATCCCGCTTTTTTGCAAATTGGATGGTTGTAAAAAAGCTGTTTTTTACAGAAATATATTTCTGTAAAAAACCTGCTTTTTTACAAATTGGACGGTTGTAACAAAACTGCTTTTTTACAGAAACATATTTTTGTAAAAAAGCGGCTTTTTATGTAAAAAAAGCTGTTTTTTTACAAAATATATTCTTGTAAGTAAGCTGCCTTTTTATTTAAAAATCCTGCTTTTTTACACATATAAATTTTCGTGAGAAAAAGAGCTTCATGCTCTTCCTTTGGACCATTTGACAAACCCATTTATCGAAGACAGGCTGTTTTCTATAACATGGTTCGAACTTTATTGAACCGTAGTTTTCGTGCGCTTCTCAAACTATATGTTATTAGATATCCGGCTAGTCACGTTCACGTTCCCGTGTCCACACTATAGGAAGCACTTTCTTGTGGGGCTTTTAAATTCCCTTGTTAACTCGCTGAAAGCGTTAAAAATTTACGTTCTTTTAAATTATTTTTATCATTACTTCTTGTTTCCTTTGGCATTCAATTTTCCAGGACCCTCTAATTGTTGGATGCGAAGAAGAAAGAGGCAGTAATTTCATTTGTTATGTTTATCGGCCGAAGTCACACACGGCAGTAACTGCATGTTAAGCAATAATAGAATAACTGGGTTATTCACTATCTTATTTATAAGCAATGCCTCTTGCAGCAACCAAAGCCTTCTTTTGTCTTCTTCATTGCTACTCTTGTTCAAGCCGAAAACTGTACAGAATGTTGTTCCGTATTATTTATCTATTTCCCCAAGGTTATCAGCTGCAATAATCGGTTAAACTGTCAACAAAACACATGGCTATAATGCTTTGATGCTCTTAGCAGTGGTAAAATAAATTACAACTCCATTTCTAGCATGAAATCTTCAGCAAGAATCAACGACAGCAATTGTTAGGCAATTTCCTGTATTATGTTGCTCTAGACTTCCATCACGACTATCACGGGATTCATGCTATGTTGAAATCTATGTTGATGCATGCAAGAGTGTCATGTCTGCGTTACAACTTTAAGCTTTCAACATGATGCAGAAACATGTTCAGTCGGCTAATCAAGCAAAAGGAAACGCGCGCCTACAAACGCACATACACTCGCTCGTAAGTCTAATTTTTGCAATACACAGAGCAAATTGTATGGCCATAAAAACAACAGCCGATTTATTTATAAGAATTAGGGACTATAAAGGCGGTCTGTAACGTACGCCAATGCGTGTTTTATTTTAGAGATCGAGGAAAAAGCTAGAAAACACTTGTACAGGCTGAACAACTTTAACAGGAACACAAGCTGAATTCGCCAGCAACACCAGATTAGAGTACGACCGCTTTTTTTAAAAAATATATTGTTGTAAAAAAGCTGTCCTTTTACAAATATATATCAGTATAAAAAAAACAGCTTTCTTACGGTACCGTTTTTTTGCACAACATATAATTATATATATGTATATCTGTCTGGATTTGATAAAAGGTACCTCCAGAAATTTCAAGTGCGTTTTAACAATTTGACCCTTGAGGTCAACAAAAAGCAGTTGAAAGGCGCTAGTTAGGGCTTAAAACGGACGAATTAATCGCTGGCAACACACGAAAAGTTGCTCTTAGCAAAAGCGACAGATTTGTAACGAAATGAACAACATTTAAAAGTACAGAAATAATGACGTTTCAGTCTCTTAAACTATGAGGCTCATAGCGAGATACCCGACTAAAATAGACCTAGAATCCACCTTTCTTGACCCTACAATCGGTTCTCTAAGACAAAATCACTTCAACTAAACACTTACAAAGCGTTTTCATGCTTGTACACAATATTCTTATAACACGAGCGCCACGACATACCTGAAATCATCACATGTAAACTTTGCTGACACAGTCGATTTATTCAAGATCCCTGATGTAGACCAGCCGTTTTGAAAGGGACACATGGACGCCGGCTTCAAAACAAATTTTTACTAAGTCTCTGGCCTGGTCAGAAATCAGCATCAATTTTGCTCTCGCCGAATAGTTTTGACTCCTAAAAGCTACTTTTTGAGGCCAGAGACTCGTCACCGCCCACATCAAAGCTCGCAATATGATACCTTTCCGTCTCAAGCCCGAGATCAGTGTTTCACCCGTTTAGCCAAAATGAGACGAAATACGGTAACATATTGGACGACGGCAGACTTTGCCAATCGTGAGACTTGTTCCTTCATAAGGCTTAATGATGGCTTCCGGAAAACTTTGCTGCAGGCGGCCATAAAGAAACCTAGAAAATTAACCGACCACGGAAAACAACTTCTACAGCGCGCGCGATTCAAAATGTCTAGACCTAAACTTTATAAACTTGAATGACAAAAAGATCTACAACAAACTTCCTCACATGTCTTGCTGTTTAATACAGACGTTTCGCCCTTCCGGCTTCGTCAGGGTATTTACAAAATCAAAACCTGGATAAAAAATACACAATTTGAAAAACCGCGAGTCAGTTTAGAGTTTACTTAAAGCTATCTGTATATATTCAAGGTGAAAATAAGGTTTCGTAATACGTTAAAAAAAGCAAGACATACGCAGTTGGTAAAATTAAAAATGAAACGGTTAAAAATAATAAATGAGAGTAGGTGGTAAATGTTATGTCATTGCTGAAACACAACAGTTTCCCCAGTCAGGGCCTCTGAATCAAATCAAAGGGATTAACATAACATAATCCTAGAGGGCACACTGTAAGCTAAAAGTAATAAGGTACAAAGTAAAAGCCCATGGATGGAAAACCCTATAGAAGAATAACAGAATCCCCGAAAGGATGCATCGGCAATCACAGGACAATAAATTCTTTTATTAAAACTTACAGTTAAAAAAATGAGTAAAAAGTAGTAGAAAATGCAATTCAAAGGGTGAGATGTGTCAATTACACTTAATTCTATTCTTGGAATTAAATTCCGATCTTTTGTTAAGGGCATAGGTTGAAGAGTGCATAATTGGGAACACCAAAATGCCTCTCTTGTAAGAAGACGTTTGTCAACGTTGTGTTTATCGTCAATATTACAGATTTGCTCAATTACAATGAATTCAAATTCAGATAATTGATGTTTCTCTATGTTAAAATGGACAGCAATTTCACAACTGGTCTTCTTAGTAGACATAGCCGACTTGTGTTTGCGGAATCTGACCTTGAATTCATTAGATGTGGAACCAACATTCATTTATTACAAGTGACTACATAAACTACGTTTTTAGATTTACAGTCAGCATGTTGTCTAATATTGTAAAAACGCTCGGTAGAACTGCTACGAAAAATTTTACTTCCTCTAAAATAATTTTTACATTAATCACACTTGCTACTCCATTTGAAACAGCCGCTGGGAAGTGTATCATTACTTGTGTAATTAGAACCTTTAGGACCAGCCAAAAACTCTTTGATGTTTTTTGGACCTTCTAAAAGATGGGATAATGGACCCTGAGGAAAAATCTGTGATAATGTGGGTGAGCTATAGATAAGATGGCTATAGTTACTAATAATATTGTTGATGTCAGGTAAATGTGGGTTAAAATCTGTAACGAATGGAAAAATGACCTCCTTGTCCCGTGTTTTTGGAGTGAGGAGGTCCCTTCTTGGGATGTCTTTAGTTTTGTCAAATTGTTTTTTTAACCTGATGAGGTAGATATGGACGACTCACACGATAATTCTGGTTTTCTTTACTTCTTTGCTCAAATTTCTGGTTAGTGGAACAATTTATGCGTATTCTGGTAGCAACTCCAAAGGGGATAGCTTTGGTGCAATGGGTGGGATGAGCGCTACTGCGTAGAAGATACATATGATCGTCAGTGGGTTTGGAATAAATGTCAGTTTCGTTAAAAGTATTGACTAAAGATAAGGTGAGATCTAAAACATTAAGTGAGACTTCTGAAGAAACAATGGTGAATTTGATAGTGAGATATAAAGAATTTATGAAGGCAGTAAACTCGTCTAATTTAGTAGTCCCCTGGGTCCATAGATCGAAAATATCGTCTCTGTACCTCCACCACAAATTTGGTTTGATTTCTCCTGATTAATCAATAATTCCCATGGCAAGGTCGGCGTAGCTACAAGCATTTTTAGGGCCCATGGCTGTACCATGAATTTGTAGAAAATGTTTGCCTTGAAAATGAGAATTGTTATGTTCTAAACAAATCTTAACGGGCTCAACAATGCATTCGGTTGAGTTTGTTGTAGATCTTTGTGTCATTCAAGTTTATAAAGGTTAGGTCTAACCATTTTTCCGCCTTTCACTGTCCGCTTTCAGTAAGAAGAACAGTAAAGTTATGGCGTCGTCTTGGGACTCTTCAAGGTTCGCAGATAAAGTTTCCTAAGAGGAATTTATCGAGGGACAAGAAAATGAAATCAGGTGTAAAAACTCTCGGCTTCGCCTCGAGTTTTTAAACCTGATGATACACTCCTGCTCGTTTTTTAAACTGTACTTGAAGAGAAAAAATTACGGCTATAGCATCATAAGAGTCGTCGAGTTTCAAAAAGTACGAATGGCGTGAAAGAAAAAAATCCCAGTGACATAAGGCAAATTAAACCGAAAATGTTTTCGGTTTCCGAAGGTGAAAGAGATGCAGCTGCTGTATACAAATGTTTTGGCGAGAAAAGGCCATCAGAAGTGAACCACGACTACGGGCTATTTTATCTGGCAGTAAATAACACACCACTGCAAAAATCAAGATTTTAAACGTCAGCAGTTGGCGTTAATAAACTTAGTTTTCTTATGAAGACAATGACGGGAAAAGGTGGACTCGGGCCCAATGAAAGGAACCACAGCGGACGCAAACAATGATTCAAACTTTAACAAACAACGAATTTCCGGCTAGAGATATCATTCAACTGTGTGGAAATAAAAACCCTCGAAGTGTGACAAATTATTCAACAGCAGTTGTAAACACAGTTAGTAAAGTCAACAAACGATGTCACTTTTCTCGGGCCCTGTAATTCAGGGAGCATTTCAGCATTTCAATAAACAGCTTGAATCAATCTCCTGCTAGTAAGTGAGGAATTCAAGAAGTTAAAGTAAAATCTTCTCCAAAGAGGTACAAACGACTAAAAGTATTAGATTCTGACTCTGATTACCGTATTTATTCGATTAAGCGCCCAGGGCGCTTATTTAATTTTTGGACTTTCAGGGTGGGCGCTTATTCGAGGCTGGGCGCTTATTAAATTTTCACAATTTTCAGTAAGTAAAAAAAATTATTTTGTAACAAAACAATAAATAAGAACAAAACATGACAAAATGTTAAAGCATATAAATTGTAACTGTTCATCGTTCGGTTTATGCCCAGGACTAACAACTCATTGTTCGGTCTGCTCTGAAGTCCCTTAAGCTATCATAATTCTCAATCAACTTCAATGTCATCGTCGCTCAGCTCAAGAAGTGAACGTTCTGGTGCTGCCTCCTCGACATCCGACAGCGTAACGTCAGCAAATGGGTCAGTCGCGCTAGAAACTGTTAGGGCTTGCTGGATGGATGCCAGGCGATCTTGTCCTGCATGAGAAGGTTGACCCTCCTTTAGGCAATGAATCTGATCATCTTTAGATCCGTCAGGAGCCACAGTAAGCGCGCAGCTTCTGAAAGAACGGATAATTAACTCTCTGTCTAGAGTTTTCCAGGCCTCAAAAACCCACTTGACGATTTCACGACGAGGTAGGCCACGCATGTTTCCTGCAGCTGTAAATGAATGAGCCCCGTCAGCCATCCACGCATCGTACTTCTCAGTTACTTTGGCCTTGAAGGGCTTATTCCATGCCACGTCAGGGGCTTGGATATACTTAGTACAACCACCGGGTACTATGACAGGGTCGATCTTTGCATGTGCGAGTTCTTGCTTGATGCTGTCTGTGATGTGGCATTTAAAAGAGTCCCAAGCCAACATCCGACGAATAACTGAGAACTTGCCCAATACTCGTTGCACCCATTCACGAGTCAGGTCTTCATTCATCCATCCGTTCACAGAAGAGGCTACATAGCACTTATCCTTAAACTCCTCATTAAGCTGCTTTGTTTCTCTCTTGGGTCCCGGAAAGACAATAAACGGCTTTAGTTTTGTTCCGTCTGCCTTTGCTGTCAAACAGACAGACACTTCGGACTTCTCATGTCCTGTTGTCTTAAGTCTAATTGATTTTTCTCCCACGTTGTCAACAGTAGTGCTGAACAGCATAACTTGCCAGACAGCTGTTTCGTCCATGGCAATAATGTCACTATGACTGTAGGAATGCCTGTTTCGCTGTCGTCGTACTTGTAAGATATAGGCAATAAGCTTGTCGATAAGTCTGTCCGGATCTTTCTGCGATTTAGTGGTTCTATGCCTCACAGACAGCCCATTCCTGGCCATAAACTTCTGGACCCAGCCATTACTTGCAATAAAAGATGGAGAAACCTGCCCTGCCTTGCATTTTTGCTCATGAATAGCTCGCTCTTTGTGCGAAATCATTGCCCTTGAAACTCGAAGGCCACTGGATCTGCGTTCATGTACCCAGTCTAAAAGCTCGTCTTCCAGGCCAACATCAAATGGTTTTCTACCT
>BOPM01000219.1:414527-443781 GCA_022179025.1 Porites australiensis
ACATACACAAAATTTCGCCCCCCCCCCCCCCCCCTTCACTCTTCATACCCCATTCTCTATGTTATACGAGCTGTCCCTTATTCACGTTCTCTCCATACAGATATAATCAAAAACAACCGAAAAAATCTTAAACAAGAAGCAGAGTTTAACATCTTCACGTGCAAACCGCGTTGGTCAGTTATTTGTAAGACCCTTGGCTTTCATTTTCATTTCATTTTGTCCATTTTATTTCTTTCTCCAAACCTTAGCAAATAATAATACAGAATTAGATATACATGTAAGGTGAAAAAGTAAGTTACAAATAAAATTTACGAGAAAGAAAATGCACAATACAGAATTACACCACTTAAATTAAATCACATCGTAAATAGGAGGAGAGGAGAGGGGCACGTCTAGATTAACCAATATTGCGTCCCTTAAAGTTACGTATAACAAAAAACTTGTAGTTTTTAATGAAAAAAGTATAGGAAAAATTATAAAATAGCTCAGTGGATTGTTAAAGAGATGATGTTTCATTAGTATTGAGCAACGTACCAGCTTAAAAGTGCTTTTCTAAACAATTTTTTAGATGGTTTGTCTCTGATTAATTGCGGAATGCTTTTCCAAAAGAATATTCCAGTAACGCTGGGGCAGAATCTCCTGAGATTAGTTTAAAATGGGGGTATGTCTATAGCTGGTTTTCACTGTCACCCAATAAGAAGTTGGAAACCGTCCAGTGGAAGAAGCCAAAAAAATGAAGTGCTATAAAAGACTAATATATATAGTCTCAGGTCTTTGTAGCCTACAGTGTTTGAGTTATTTGCTGAAACGTTTCACGCACCTTTGTAGACCTTTGTATGGAGACGCCATATTGGTATACCGTTTTGGTGCACCAATATGGCCGCCGGAAATCAACAAAAACATCTGGAGTTCACTTATTCTATAAGTTTCTTTCTTTTCACTAGAGAACTAGCATACGTGCGCATAAACATAACTTTTAATACTTGAAATGGTTATACTGCTGAAAATCAAGGGGAGTGACTTTCTTTCAACGAGACAGCATTCCTTTTTTTGGTGTCACGCACTGTGAAAACTCGGAATTTCAAATTACTGTATTTTCGAAATGAAACATGCTACCGGAATGGAAACTTGTAAAAAGATGTACTTTTTGTTTATCTTCAACCTAGTGTAAATGAGAATTCGTAAAACCTCGCTATTTTGTCTTCACAATTTGATGACGTCACTGTAAAAACCATCTAGATACTAGTGAAACAGGGATATTAGGAAACTTTTTATGGTGGAAATATCATAAAAAAAGCATACATGTGTTCAGTTTAACAATATTAGGAAATTTCAATAGGCTTAGGGATACGTAGTATGGAGTTATTAGAGAGATTAAGATTCACGTTTACCGCAAAAGGGAAACGTCAGACTCAAGTTGAGAATTTCCCAGAAAAGAAAATAAGCAGATAAAAACCAGTCCCGAGCGATTCCTATAATTAAAACTGGCATAAAACTGCCTATTTTTCTGTAGAAGCAATGAAGAGTAAACGAAAAATGAGGGGAACAGTTGGTCACGTGGTACAAATTCACGTTTGTCACTTGGCGTAAACGTCAATCTTAATCTCTCTAATGATGCCATTAAAAGAACATCATTTACAATAAGAACTGCTTTGTTTTGTAGTTTTACGATTTGAGACAGGAGAGAATTATAATTATTTCCCCATAGTGTACAAGCATTAGTAAGGTAAGGATATATAAGAGAATAATACAAACTAATAAGTGTTGCTTTTGAGACATAATGCTTAACTTAACCATTATATTTATATTTTTGCTAATTTTGCCACATATGTAGTCAATATGGTCACGCCAAGTAAGGTGACAATCGATATAGACAGCAAGGTATTTGACGCAAAAGGACCTCTCTAAATGAACATTTGCTGCACTTAATGGTGGATACAAATTGCAGTTTTCCTTTTGACGAGGCATAAAAATAAGATAATTAGTTTTTGTCAAATTTAAGGTCAACTTATTACTGCGTAACCATTCGTAGGCAGCTGGCAAATGATTGTTAATTTCACACAGTAAACTGTCAAGAAAAATAATGAATAGTAAAGGTCCTAGTATCGATCCTTGAGGTACGCCAGTGGAGGTGGAACATGACTCAGAAGCAACACCATTTACATGCACCTGCTGCTTCATGGTACTTAAGTAAGTTTGAAACCAATTATTTTCGCTTTGTTGTAATCCGTAATACTTAATAAGTTTATTTAATAATATCAGAAACTCATAAGGGGTTGAAACATGTAACTCGCGTTCAATGCTCGTAAAACTTTACTTTACCATATTTGGAAACCTTAATGAAAGATTTCCATTTTCAACAAAATGGCTGCCGCGCGGTGGTTTTAAGACCAGGGTTCTGCAGTTCAAGGATAAAAATACGCCGTTAAAAGACAAAAAATTGAAAGAGAAAGTTCAAAAGAATGTTCAGTTTTCTTTTTGTGGAGGAAGGAAGCTTTTCATCAACAAATCGTTCGTCGAGGAATTCAACCATGTTTTCTTTACGGGGGAGCGCATGGTCTGTTTTGAAATGCAACCTAGGCAGTGAAGTTTTTGCTGAATTTTCAGGTACATTTTGCACTCTATGCCCAAGAAAATTACGTTTTGAAAGGTAATTTAGGTATTCTTCAATTTTTCATAGACGTTTTATACATTTTTCTCTTCGGCGCTAAAGAAAAATTACAAAATGCGCCCCGATTTGAGGTGGATTTTATGTTGAATTTGCCATGCGCTCAGCCGATTTTACTTGCGTGTCGGATCCACGATCCAAATAGTGTTATGCGAATTCCTTTAAAGGATTAACTTTTTGGATTTTGAATAAAAATCTTCAAGAAACGGCTTCTCTGTCTATTGTTTTAAGTTTGTCCATTCATAAAATTAGCTCAAAACACGATCGTGATACTACAGCATCCAAGCTAGCTGAATTTAAGCTTAATGCTTCTCACATTCATTACACGCATCACTTTTGCAAAGATGTCAGGTTCAGTTTTTGGATACTTTTCGATACGCAGCTAATGAATGTTATTCGAAAGTATGTTTTACTGTATATTCTAGACTTTCAATATGAGTATTTTAAAAGCCTATTTGCAGTATAAGTTTTAATACTGCGCAGAGGGTTACCGAGGTATCGTTTTTTTTTGAAGTGACAACTTCAAGAAGTCGCTCGGTTGTCAGTGGGTTTTATAATGTTGCATTTGGTCCGGGCGGTAAGCCAATTTCCTGCTCAGTATTTCGGTAAGCTTCCTGGTTTCAACCCTTGAAAGTTTACTCGGCTTTGGGGAGTTTTTTCCCCCGTTTGTCGGCCATTTTTTTAGGCGGGCGTGGGAACGTGAAGTAAAATACGTCACGTCGTTTACGAAGTTTTATTGGCTGGTTATCTTTTCTTCTCCTTCCAAATATGGTACTTTCAAAAATGAATACTTACGAGCATCGGACAAAGCAAACATATGAGAGTTACACGTTTCAACCCGTTATGAGTTTCTGATAATATTTGATTATTTACTGTATCAAAAGCTTTACTTAAATCTAAGAATGAAGAACCACATACTGTCCTTGATCAAGAGAGGAACTTATTTCTTCAAGTTGTCTCTGAGAAAGACCAATTAGACAGTCAGAGGTTGTATAACCTGTTCTAAAGCCAGATTGTTTTGAGGAAATCATGTTTTCATTCGTAAGATAGAACATTAGCTGATTAAAAATACATTTCTCAAATATTTTACTTATGGAAGAGAGAACTGAGATAGCTCGATAATTGTTACTTGTAAAACGAGAGCCTTGTTTTAAAATTGAAACAACTTTAGCAAGTTTCATACTATCAGGAAAAATACCTTGGTTCATAGAAAGATTAAAAATGTGTTAAAGGCCAGCATATTTGCTGTGCTGCGGTTTTTAATAAAAGTGGATGAACCTTGTCAATCCCAAGTGACTTCTTTGTATCAAGACTTTCTAGTAATAAGAATACCTCTAATTCAGAGACTTGTGAGAAGCGAAATTTTGTTGTTTCTGAGAAAGATAAGAGATTGCACTCCTATCAGTTTTAGGCAGTTGTGATGCTAGTGTAGAAGGGACATTACAGAAAAAAATGTTTAGGCAGTTGGAGATAGTAAAAGGTTCGTATTGTTTATTTTCTACTTGTAGTGTTTCCTTATGAGAACTTGGCCGCTTCTTATTTATCAGTAAATTAATATTGTCTCACATCTTTTTCGCGTTGTTTGATTTGGTTAATATGTCATTATAAAAGCAGTCACGGTATATCTTATTAATGGAGGCAATTTTGTTTCGATATAATTTAGACTTCTTTAGGAAAACATAATTTTGAGTAATAAGCTATTTCTTTCGTAATTTGTCTCTAACTTTCGTGGATTTTTTTAGACCAGAAGTAATCCCGGGTTTATATGCTGTTTTATTCTTCGCTTTTTTGAGTGGTGCATGTATATTACTTACCGTAAACTTCCGAAAATAAGCCCCTCCATATATAAGCCCCCCAAACCGGTAACACAAAAAACCCTCCGTTAAATCGCCCCTCCAAATATAAGCCCCTCGGGGGCGTGTACTTGGAAAATTGCCCTGAAATACAAAGTAAAACAAAGCAAAAATGGTAAATTTACTTCCAACTATAAGGCTAGCGCAATCGATTTTGAAACGCAAATTTCCCTCCGTAGATAAGCCCCTCCGAATATAGCCCCTCCAAAAATAAGCCCCTCAAAAAGGGCCTTTGAAAAATATAAGCCCCGGCGCTTATTTTCGGAATTTTACGGTACTTTATTGAAAATATGGAGGAACATGGTATAGGTTTCGTTTACTTCATAGTATTTGTAAACAGAATCCCAGTTCTCTTTTCGTAGATCTAATTTTAAATTTTTACTATAAAAACCCCGAAAGTCTCTTACATACAAAGCCACACCCCCACCGGACAAAAAGGTGAGATCTTCATTAAGTAGAGTGTAGCCTGGAATTTGAAAACAGCTCATATCAGTTTCGGGAGTGAACCATGTTTCAGAGCAGCGTAGTAGAATATCTAGGTTTGACAGTACGGGATAACTCATTAATTTCTTCAGTCCCGTGATCACGTAGGAATTTGTAAATTTAAATCTTGGTCAGATAACTCTTGGCCATTTGCATAAAGCTTTTGTTTATCAAAAATTAGAAGTAACTAATTTAAGGTAAACGATAGCAACAAAGCTATGTAGGTATTTAGGATGGGACTTACACATATACAGAAGTGTATATTGCTCAAACGCACGTCTTAAGCCTGATAGAGCGCACCGTCAATGTATAGCTTGCCATGATGAAATCTAGGTCTTTTCCGGCGAACTGGCGCTGTTAAAAACTCTGGTCCACCCGCCATCTTCGATGTTTTGTTTATTGTATGCGATCGTTTGCTAATTTAGTACACCCACAAATTCTGGGTGTTTGGTGGTCATGTGACCTGCCGATGCCAGGATCTTTTCCTGCCCCACCTCCAAAGCCGTGGAAAAGCGCCCTGTGGACAAGGTTGCCCCGAACAATCACACATCATTTCAGCCCCTTTCTCTATATTAAATGAAATTTCCCTTATCCACGTTCTCTCCATACAAATGTTATCAAAAATGACCAAAAATCAATCCTAAACAGAAAGCCTAACAACGTTTAAAATACGTTCAAGTATGTTTTCGACTATTGACAACCACCACTTCATTTCAACAGACTGCAAGTAAACTATCCCTTCATAACCAACTTACCACTCCTACAACTACATGTACCTCACTACAACGCCTAAAATCACTTTTACCTTTTTAAAAAGTAATTTTTTGTTATTTCATATTGAATTCTTCGAGAAACCAGTTCCACTGATTAACAAACTACAACCATTATCTTACCAATCCACGTCCAATATAACTCCACGCCTTCCACTTCTCCCATCTCGACCAACCCCTAAAATATACAACGCTACCACACTACTCACACATCCCCTTATACACATAAAAAACTTCACACACAGTACATTGAAGCCCAAATATACGTTCCCACGGCGTCTTGTTGTGAGGTAAAACTGTATAGGAAAAAAGTAACTGGGGAATGATTGGTGGATTGATGTTGTATTAACGAAGTTGTGAAAATAAGGAAGGGACTGACTTTTTGTTTGAGCCTGAGAGTATGCGGTCGAATTAATGAAGTGGTTGCCTATTACAGGGTTTCCAAAGAAAAAATCTTCCATGGAGAACAAGTTAAGCTGGCTGAACACAGTTTTGTGGGCAGTCAGTGGTAACTCGCGTGACGGCGCGTGTTTTGAATTAGACAAACAAACCTGGCGGCGAAAAATTTTTTTTGCATCTTTTCGGCTGTTTAAACGTCTTCCTCGAACCACGAAATGGATGAGCGAGTCCAATACCAAGGAATTGATTGTGTTTGGGACAAATCGAGTGAAATCAGCTTATCCTAGTGTTTACCATATAAACAGTCTCTCTCGAGCCGCAACAATAGCATGATCTGTGAGAGCGATTGTTATCAAGAGAACCGTAATCATAATTATACTTTCCTGCCGTTTACTATCCGTCTCTTATCAGCCGCTTACTGGAGCGAAACTGAGGAAAAGAGTGAGCAAACTCCTCCATCCCAGAAGAGAAAACTGCCTTTTCTTCTTTCGCGTGCGGCGAAAGCTGCCAAGCGTAAAGCACAGACCGAAGTAGCCAGGGCAGAAAGATGCAAACGACGGCTATTTTCGAGCGAAACTGACAAAGAAAACATCCCTACATCAGCTGAACCACGCATACTTCCCCAAAAAAGTCGAGAAACGCAAATTACCGACGAAATAGTGAGCATAAAGTGCGGAGTTTGATTATTTCACTGGCATCTCATTTGAGTTTTTTTTTTTTTTCTTTTTTTTGAAAAAAGCAATAAGTCTGGTCATAAAATTTTATTTCAACAGCTGCCCGATACAGTCAGATACAGCAAGACCAAAGAACTGTCTGGATTAGAATCATTGATCTTGATTTCTTTCAACAGTCTTTAAAATCATGGCAGCACTGCAAAGCCAGTAAACAAAATGCCTACATGCCTTTATAGTGGATTGCCAAGAACAAACTTTGTAAAAAGTGCTTTAAAAAATGCAAATCATTTAAATTTCATGCATATCAACAATATATGATTAAGGCATATCCATTTTTTTTACATTGCCACTCTCTATTACTGATGCAGTTAGCGAAAAAAAGAGGATGTGCCAGCCTTATTTCTTTCTTATGCCATAAATGTGGCAAACCAAATGAAATATCAACTTGCAGATAACACAAAAGTGGCAAAAGAGGACCTGGAGCGTATGATGTTAACACACATGGGTATTTAAAAATATTCCTACCATTAAAAACAATTTTCCTGGAGAATCTTGTTTTGTCACAGAAAGTTAGATTATTTTCAGAAATGTTTTAGCTATTGTTTAACCCAAAACAAAAGGGATCCAGAAAAAATGAGAACCTCACTAATCGCTATCCTATTGTGCCTCCTGGATTTGGAGAACACAAAAACTGTGAAGAAAACAGGTTGAGCTGGTGCAAGTGGCTCCAAAATCCAGACATTTTTTCCCACAAGGACCTCCCAAATGGCAAAGACTTAAAGGGGCAAACACCTGAAGAAGAACCTAGTTAGTTTGTTTAGCATATACAGTATGTAGTCTTTGGTCCGGCCGAAAAAGACGTAAATGAGTATTTCTTATCTTAGAAGAAGAGTAGTGAGCTGAAATTTGTCCTGTAATTTGCCGTAACATTTTACTAACTTGTGCCAAACCGACAACTTCTGAGCTTTGCCGAAAATCCTGCATCATAGAAAATGATCGCTCCGCTCCGCCACTTTGGCCATTTTGTAAGCCAGCATCAAAAGTGCCCAGAAAGAAATGTTCCAAGCACCATCTGATCTAAAGTCCTGTATATTTTCTATAGGCATCATTTAAACTTCTGTGTAAAGAGCTAAGCTTATAGTTTGGTCTCGTGACGAAATTATTTTCGCTTCTGTGCGAATGTGTGTCGTGCAGTAACGATGCGACTTCTTTGAAATCGCCACCATTTTAAATGAATTCAATCAAAGTTTAGACAGAGAGAAAAATTTGTCGTCGCTTGTTTACGTCCTCAAGAAAAACTTCCCATTAGGAAATTTTATGTCTTAGTCGTGCTGCGACGGCAGAGAAATCCGACCGAAGAGCGTGCGTCATAATGCACGTGCAGGGTGCTCAGAGTAATGTTTTCCTTGTTAGGCCCATTTGTCGAATTTTTTGACTTTGCCAAATGCTAAAGCTAATGAAACCAATCAGACGGATATAAGTTTCCTTTTATGGCCTTCTATATCATTACTTAATAATTAAAGTGCAGTGCTACTGGGAAAATTTAAAGTAATATAGTTAACTTGAAGGCTACAATCAGCAGGCGGTTTTGATTTTTTACTCCTAACATTGAAAGTGCTTTACTTAAAGTGTGACTCAAAGATGAAAGATCCTCACTTCAATTCACGAATCTTAATTTACTAACAACTGAACCAAAAGAAAACTGGACTTGCTGAGGCTTTCTCTTTTCAATCACTTTTTTGCTGGTTTATGTATCATCCGGTGGCCGGACCAAGGACGTACGCAAAATTTACTTTGGAATATTATCTGTAACCGAATTTTTTTTGCAAGTCGAAAGAACATTTCTTGTACGCCGTATACATCAAAAATTAGCTTTCTTAACGCACTTAATCGTATATGCATGACTTTAAAATATATCCAAGTAATTTAAGGCACCATAAAAAAAGCAAAAATAACAGAACAAAATTCGTCGACGTTCGCGCTAACTTGTTTTTCCCGCCTTCGCTTGCATCAGGAAAACCTCCAATCAAGCTTAAGAAAGCAAACGGATCAATAAACACTCGGGAAGTTTAGTTTGTATTGTAACCTTTTTTTCTTCCCAAAAATTACATCACAAAGTAAAACCGGCCAGACCAGGGGCCAGCCGCACCAAGGACCACATACTGTACTCTAGTGACATTGTTATTAACAAACTTGTTGAAAATGCTTCCTGTCAGAGCAATGAATGTTTACACAGCCCAGTTGGTTTCAAAGTTCCTAAAATAAGGTTTTATGGAGGAAGTGAAAGTGCAGATCAAATAATTGCCGCTGCTGTTACTCGGACGAACCTGGGGAAACAATTCCTAGAGGACACTTTACACTGTGCTGATATAGAACCTGGTGAAACTACTGATCAAAAAATAGCAATGATTGACTATGAAAGAGATGCTGGACAGAAAAGGAAGTCAAGTTTTGAGTTTAAAAAAACAAGGCAAGCTGAACTATTTGAAAAGAAAATCGAGAAACAAATCTGAATCAAATCGAGAGGGAATCAGCTACGAAAGTGGCATTACACTAACCCTTGACCCTGATCTATTACAAAAAGCAGTTGTCACACCACAAGAATTGAAAGAATTCGAAAAATATAAAAGCATTTTCAGCGCACGACCTTCTAAGAAGTATATCACGTCTTGACGACTAAAGCGGTGTTAAAAGCATTAGCTTTGTATTATTTGACACGGAAAATAGCTGAAATCATCCAAATAGCAGCCGAAACAGAAAGGTCGTTTTCCACATTTACTGTGCTGACAAGTAGTGTAGTAGGGATGTTTTAGGCCTCTTTTTTGTGCAGGAATTTCATTAACTTGCGCAGGAATAAATTAACACCGATGAGGTCATAACCTTTTGGCAGTGGTGGTGGAAGAGGGAAACAAATAGAAATGTGGCGGTGGTGGTGGTGGTGGTGGGAAAACAATAGAAATGTGGCGGTGGTGGAGGAGGAAAACAATAGAAATGTGGTGGCGGTGGTGGTGAAAGAGGGAAACTTAAAAACGTGGTGGTGGTGGTGGAGGAAAACAATAGAAATGTAGTGGTGGAAAAAAAGGTGGGGGTAGGGTCAGTGTGTGGTCCATCTAGGGTCGATGTACGGTGGATGTGGTCGTGGATGAAAATTAAAAATCAAAAGTAAAATCAAAAAGGGAAAATAAATCAATTGCGGAGGAATAAGAGGGGTGTGGGGTAAGTAAAACAGTGTATTTCGTTCTAAAAAGAGCTAGTTTGTCTTTGCCCTCATTAATATGCACGATTTGCCCGCCAAAAGTCAGTGAACTGGAACTAGGACAATCACAGCAGCAGGAAATAGGACTTGCATAATTACATTACGTCTCCGTGATTTTAAGTCACAGACAAGTTTGACTTTACTCCTCAGACACTATGAATTAACCAATCGAAAACGAAGACGTTTATGGACCTTCAAGTAACTAGGAATCCTAAACCAACTAAAAATAGCACGTGACCTTATCTTAATGGGATCCCTGCGTATTTTACCCATGAGATAAAGACAAAAAGGTATGACGTCATCGGCGTTAATTTATTCCTGCGCAAGTTAATAAAATTCCTGCGCAAAAAAGACGCCTAAAACATCCCTACTACACTACTCTGACAAAAGAAATTTCTCCTCATACTTCTCGTGTTAACAAGTTCAAAGTATTTTGGGTGGGAGGGAAGAAGTGTCTGTTGTAGAAGGCCTAAATGTAATAAACGACCCTAAATGTAATAAAGTCCTAAATGTAATAATATTTTGTCCTATATGTAATAACAATTTTCCCTAAATGTAATAAACTCTTAAGTTGCCAATTACAATAATTACTCGAATAAGCGCCGCATCGTGGGGGTTAATAAGCGCGGCGGCGCTTATTCGCGTATATAAGGTACTAAGAGGTATTGCTATGGTTTTAAGCGCCGCATTTTTGGAGAAAAAATTTAATAAGCAAAACATCTTGACTCCACACATGTTTACATACTCTCATGCAAACACATCTCTCGGCTAATCAGAGCGCGTGCGCACTATCTTTAGTTATTTATAAACGTTGTTATCAGCTGTGCAGTAGTCTTTAGGGCCTGTTTACATGGAGGTGTGGGATAGATAGGTAAGGTAACATGCGGCTGGTCACCCCACCTACCATGTAAACGTGATCAAATTAAAATGAGAGATTATGTGGACAGGCGGGTTACCCACCAAAGCGGGTTACCTCACCTAGCTGGGGTCCCCCACCTCCATGTAAACAGGCCATTAGGCTTCTCGTTTTTTGTTCTTTAATATTTTAGCTGATTAGATCTCTTTTCTAGAGATCCAACGTTGACAAGCAACAGGATCTTTATCCACGGTTTTTGCAGTAAATTTCTTTAAGAAAAATGAAGTATGAAAAACTTTTTAAGGCTTACAAGTTTTTTCTTTTTTATTTTGTCCCTTTACAAGCAATTTATTTGTAAACGTCAAGTTATACAGTGCATAAGGAAATGTACCGAAGCTTATTAAGTTTTTTCTCCAAAAATGCGGCTCTTAAAACCACAGTAATACCTCTAAGTAGCGTATTTACGCGAATAAGCGCCGTGGCGCTTATAACCCCCCTGCAATGCGGTGCTTATTTGAGTAATTACGGTAATTTGCAACTTAAGAGTTTATTACATTTAGGACAAAATGTTATTACATTTAGGACTTTATTGCATTTAGGGTTGTTTATTACATTTAGGCCTTCTACATCTGTACCGTGGAGGCAACATTTTGCAAACAGTTCCTTTTCGCAGATGTCTTCGATCATTTGTTGATTTTCTTGCGGATTCCGAGGCTTCTTGTGACAAAATCGTTCTCATTGGCCACAACTCTGCATCTTTCGATGCACATATCTTGTTGAGAACAATTCAAGAGTACTCACCAGAGCTTCTTCAGACAATGAAGGAATTAAATATCCATTTCGCTGATAGTCTTATCCTGTTCCGCAACTTGACAAAAGAAAAACACGCGGGACTCAAACAAGATGACGGATCCTTTGTAAAAATAAATAAAGAAGCGCTTTACAAACACCTATTCGGTACTGACTTTCAGGGTCACGATGCGCTTGAAGATGAAAAGGCACTAAGCAAAATTCCGTTTAAGTCCTGACTACAATTATCTCTTTCCAAAATTGTCAACAGAAGCGGCACAGCTGACATTAACTCAGCCATTGCAGATATAAACTACCTTGACAGAAGTCAGGCGATCCCTCGAATGGCGGAGTAATGAAGAAGTCCACAGCCAAAAAACTCGCCGATTCGGGACTCGGTTTTCACCAACTTAAAAGCCTGTTCGACACACAAGGAGAACAAGGACTTCTTGCAAAAATTAACGGATCCACCAACCAACAGTTAACGAGTTTGTGTTCGTGGAAGTGCAGAACCGTTAGCGAACATGTAATTCTTAACCATTTCAAAGAAATTCAGAGTTGAATTCGTTCCAAAAATTCAACTCTTAGTTTTACGTGTGGACTGCTGTCTTATGCTAACAAATACGGTCCCATTCAGCGATAAAAGCACACGTGATGTAGAAAAACCCGGGAGAAAAACAACCAAGGCAAAACACGAGTCTGCGAACGATTCCAATAAATCCTGTGCAATACGCATCCGTATTAAGGAAAGAATGCCCGACCCTTGGGAGAGCGCCGCTTTTCTTGTTGACTTTCGAAAGCAATGGTGCACAGAAGACGATTTCTCAAAATCTACTCTTTAAATATTTGGCAAAATATTTGTTATTATCATATTTTAAATAATGAGACTTTAAAAAAGTTGAACAGACGATTTGTGACACATTTGATAATTACAGTACAATTATATTGTTGATTATCTAAGACCCCGTCTGTTAAAATTTGGTCAAATAAGTTTCAAATGGTAATGATTAATTATAGTAAGCTGTGTGCAAGTTAATACGAAATCTAATGAGCGAATTTTATGTAAAGTGAGCAAAAGTGAAATTTTAAGGTTGCATTCAATCGTTCATGGTGGCCTGAAGACTACGAAAAGTCGTCAAATTTTACCTATCAATGAAAATTTTTCTTCAGTATATTTTTAACTTGCCAAGTTGCAGCTTTTGAGCTGCAAACTTTCTCTTGCCATGATTTGGCACATGACATATACTCACAAACTGCCAAAACTGTGTTCAGCCACCTGAAGAAAAAGAAAAGAAAACGTTGCTCCTTTTATCCTGTACAAACGATTTTCAACAATTTTTCGAATTCATGGTTTCATATAGTGAAGAATGAGCGGGCAACTTCACTTGCGCTTTCTTATAATTTGTAGCTGTTTAATACTAAAGTGCGAAGTGGAATTGTCCTGTACCTTTAAATTAATAATAATAATAATAATAATAATAACCGCTCCACTGGCTAACAAAACAAAAATGAACGTTTGTATAGTTTTTTTTTCTCATTTATTGTATGTACCTACTCTCCTCCTTACACCTATTCTTGAGACATAAAACAACTACGTGGGCAACTATTCTGCAAAGGGTAACAGACAGACCTCAGCAGCCCATGGGAAGGGGGCTTGCGTGCGCACCCGTCCCGCCTCCTCTCTCTTTACGAATAGCTCTCCACGATTGTAGTCCGATGCTAATAGCTTGTTGTCCTTGGGCCATATTTAATAGGTTTTGAATTCATGATGAATACAGCTCCCCCAGCTTCAAACTGCGTCTACCTGCAAAATTTCACTGAAAACTGCTTTAAATCTAAACATTTTCCTACTTGAAATACGATCGGCATTCTGGCGCAGTGGTCTAGGCGTCGACCTTTCGTGCAAATTATTTCTGGTTGGACTCTCGAGGCTCCTTTTTTTTGTTGTTGTTTCTTTTTCTCCTTTTTTAAATCATAACTTTTCCTTTTAACGTGTTTCCCTTCATTGCGGGCGACAAGAGGAGCCCGCAATCCTAATCTCCAGGTTGTTATTATGCAAGTGTCGCATGTATGTAGCCAGCAGTCGTTTGAACTTCCACTAGGAATGAAAGGAATGCACAGAACGCAATTTTATCACGCGCGTTTGGACCTTCTATCAGTCGTAATCTGATTACGCGTGTTTGACTATCTCTCACGTGAAACTTACGCAAAGCACGGTGATGGAGCAAAAGCGTTTTGACCTTCGATCGTTGTCGGCCGCACTCCGTAACCTTTGGTTATTACTACTAATAATAAAAATTGCGTCGACGAAGGAGACGCCTCCTAATCGAATTGTTGGGTGGTCTGTGATTTCGTGGACAGTCTCTGCATATTTCCCAGTGGACGAAATCGAGAAAAGAGGTTGTCAGTAAAAAATCTCTGCCTCACAATAGCATCCTGAATTCTCAATACTATCATGCTCAGCGTGTTTCTTACCGTGCCTCGTGTCAGCGAAAACGTGGTTTATGCCATCAAATGCAAAATGATATTCAAGTGCGGAATGATATTTAGCACCAGACACTAAACCCACCCAGACTGAATGGTGGACTTTAATTTAATTTGAACCTGTAAAAGTCAGCGCGCTCATGATTGTTTTGCAATTTATTTGAAGGTCACTTTCAAAGTACATTTTTTAGTTTCTTCTAAACCCCCTGCGGAAGAGGGTGCACAAGTAACGTTACGTCTTTGTTTTGAATTGTATTTGAACGTTACATTGCGTGTGCATTTTTCAGTTGCTTTTTGAAAATGTATTTTTGAAAGTGTTTTTGTCGTAAGTCACACGCGAGAATTTCAATGTAGATTTTTCCTTTAGTAACTGCATGGGTGCCCCTAAACTGGTTAATTTAACACCAAGACCAAATGAAAAGTTTGTCTGGGCCTCCCTCCCTTGGTTTAAAGATCTACCTCCGACAAATATGTTATCAATATCTTCATAAGCGCTGTACATATTATTTATCGCTGCACAACAAAGAACGGTGTATATTTTGTTTGCCATCTCTCTTATAGTTCCTCCTTAACTTGGCGTGATGTCCAACATGTGATAGTTAGAAGCGCAAGACCAGCACCAGGAGGAAATCCACCGGACGGGGCACACTGGGTGAAAAACAAAGGTGGTTTATTCGTAAGCAGGTTTTTCGGCTTTGGCCTCATGGATGCTGGTAAGATGGTTTACTTGGCAAAACACTGGAATAGAGTTCCTGAGCAAAAAAAATGTGAGATAAAAAGCCAGGATCAGAACAGGTTTGCTTTCTGCATTTTTTATTGTGGTCCATGCTGTACCGGCGTTAGAAACCCTTTCCACCTGTATTAAACAGGGAAGAGCCACCCAGTGGATCTGTTAATAAACCATTATTATTTATCTATTATTATTATTATTATTATTATTATTATTATTATTAAATAATCTGATTCGGCAGTTTATTGTAATTTATGCTGTCTAGTTATAGGAAAAAGCGTTTTGCTCGCTAAGGGATCGACACAAACCGACGTTATCGCCGAAATTGCAAGTCTAAATTTATCTTTGTCAGCTTTGACATCGAAAACATCTACATGTCTGTAGAAACTGCCTGGCGCAACTGAAGAAATGACGAGGACTTATCGAGCCAATAGAAACGTTAGACAATGTACTCACAGGCCTAAATCCAGGGGAAGTTTCACTAGCATTGAAACAATCTGGAGTACTCCTGGTTAGTGATCAGGATGCCGTGACTTTGAATGCTCCTTAATAGTCAGATCTCTTAGTGCAAAATATAGGCCGGATCGTTACAGACGTGACAAAAGTGTCAAATTTGGCACAGAGCTTTCTTAGCACTTGCTGATTAATACTGGAGGGGGTGCCCGTTACAAATGGTCCTAATTACAGTTAACGGGGGGGGGGGGTAAATTTCACCAATAATAGCAGATTGGGTGCCCTCTGGTGAGTACTCTTCTTGTTTGATTTGGCTAAGAAACAATTGTTTCAAATTTTTAAGGTTTTAATTTGGTAATGTTTAGTTGTTGTTACACTATCCAAAATAGTTTTACATGTACATAATACTGACTAGTGCCCAGTCTCCACACGGTAAGTGTGGCCATGTTCACGGTGCAGTTATCAGTGTCACTGCTAAGACTTGCCAGTGATAATATCATTACATATCAATTTAAACAGATCACAAAGCCAGCTTTCAAAGATGTCATACAATAACATAAAACCCAAATGTCTCACATTCTAAACGATAGAATCGTTAAATTCTGACATGCCACATGAACGACCTCATGAACCGTAACTGACAACGCGCCCACTTTGTAATTGTGCAGCTAAGATTAGCTTTGACTAGCTTTAAATACCCCTAAAACGGAGCATTAATGGAGAGAGGGGGTAAAAGGAGCGCACCGTCGACCTCAAGTTTATCAGTTATTATTACTGTCACAAGTTATTGACGTAAAATAAGGTCGCTTTACCTTTTTCTACCTTTTTATTAAGCCCTGGGGACGAGGTTGTAAAACATGCCTCTCCAGGAATTTTTAACACTCTTTATTTTTCACACATTTACATTTAAAAAGAAGTGTATGAGGTCCCTGCATGCCTAGACACCTGGGAGGAGCTCACTCATTTCAGAGCCCTCGCACCAGAGTATTAATGGTAGATCTATACGATCTTTCAAAAAAAAGGAAGGTCGTCGCGTGCGTTACAATTTACAAACAAACTAACATCGGAAGAGCTGAAAGTTACAGGAACAAGGGCTCTTTTAGCCAACCAATGATGCACCATTTATGAAAATGAATGTAATTAGGCGAATACCCCGTGGTTACGAAACCTTACGATCATGAATTCCTCAAGAGCAATTCAGTTACCAACGTTTCACAAAATAATGCTGTGGAAAATTACTGAAAATGCGAAAAAAAGCAAGGGTCAACGATAATTATGGCCTGGTCCCTTATAATAATGGAGTGGTCATGATAAAGAAGCCCATCAGCCCCAACTTTGACCACTAAAACAAATTTCTGACAGATTACATACCGCAAAACTTTGCATTCACTTATGCCTATGTTGCCACACCACTGGGAGCCTAGAAATCGGCTCCTGGTCACACCTTGTTTTTATTGCTTAATATCATTCTAAAGAGCTTCACGAAATATTTTGTTACTAGGGATGTTTTGAACATGATGGAAATTTAGAGATGGTGACAAAAACGAACACAAAAAAAGTCGCAAAACGAGACGCATGAAACAATCGCAATCTAATATTCGTGTTACACCGATATAATGGCTCCTTTGGCTGCTATGCTGACGTTCTTGATGATGGAAGTAGTATCACAGCTAGTCCCGGGTTAGGTATACCGTTTATTACCAGTTTCACGGTTCGTGAGACTCAGGGCCTGGTAACATAAAGGTGGGGAACCCCAGGAAGGTTAGGTAACGGAAGAAACTACAGGGGCATCGGCGGCCTCACAAGCTTCACCTCCTTTGCCGTCTCAGCCGAGTGTCGCAATGCAAGCTGCTCCCCTTATACGAGGTATCACGCCGCCAAAACCTCTAGATACCACTACATAGCTGGAAACAGTTCAAACAGATCTGGGAAAATTACGCTATCATCACGAATCTTACTGCACAAACGGAACAGTACAGGGTCGTGTTATTCCTTCACCGCCTGGGTCCAGATGCCATGAAAATCTACAATGGAATGCAGTTCACCAGTGAGACGGACCGCCTCACCTTATCCAAAATTATTGAGAAATTTGATGAGTTTACTATCGGAGAAGTCAACGAGACCTCCGAACGCTATATCTTTAACGGATGAAATCAGAGCCAAGACAAATCTATCGATGCATACATTACTGCGCTAAGATCTCTTTCTAAAACATGATGATTCTGTGATTGTCTCGCTGACAGCCTGTTAAGGGATTGCATTGTTCTCGGGATAAAGAACCACGCTCTTCGAAAACGCCTTTTGCAAGAGAGAAATTTGGATGTTAAAAAGTGCATCGATTTGTGTAGAAATAGTGAAGCTGCCTCCTCCCAAATTAAAAATATTTCAGGAGCATCTAGCACAACAGATGACGTACATCGACTAAAAGTACAGCCAACAAAACCTCCTTGGAAGCAAAAATATGATCGGAACGCAAAGCATCACAAGCACCAGAAGAGGAAGATTTGCAAATTCTTCACTGGGAATCACCCTCTGAAAAAGGAGCTATGTCCTGCATGGCAAAAACGATGTCAGAAGTGCAAAGGCAGAAATCATTTCACTACGGTTTGCGAAAAGGGCCACGCGCGTGGTGTGCATGGGCTTTCTGAGCAACCTGAGCTTGACAGCGATGAACACAATGACAGCCACGAGTCTAGTGATTACGAATTCCTCGCCGTTATCGCAGTGGGACCATCTATCCATGCAGTTGAACGAACATCGGGCTATGCAAGAGAAATATACACAGAGATGATGATCAATGACAAGAAAATTAAATTTCAGATCAACTGCGGAGCTTCGATAAACATCATCACTAAATGTCACGCCACAAAAAGTCACGTAACACCATCAAACAAAACCCTGAAGATGTGGAATGGAACAGAAATGAAACTCTTCGGAACTACCCGCTTGAAATTCACAAATCCTAAAACTAGAAAGAAGTATTCAATTGAATTTGTTGTTGTTCCCGATGACTTAACACTGCTGCTAGGTGCACGTACAGCACAACAAATGGAGCTGATAACTGTGCCTGAAGATCATTTTGTCTCTGTTCTGCCTCCTCAAAAGAAATCTCGTGAGGACATCCGAAGCACTGCAACAGCTAATTAGCTAGTCCGACGCTATCCAGAAGTTTTCGCAAAAGATCTGGGAACCCTACCTGGCACAGTCCACCTGAGAGTTGATGAAAATGCCGAACCTTCCGTAACGCCTTCACGACGGATCCCGACAGCACTGAGAGAGAAGTTCAAAGCTGAACTAGACCGCTTAGAGAATCTAGGAGTACTAGCAAAAGTAGGCAAGCCTACGGCATGGGTAAACAGTGTTGTTATTGCTACAAAGAAGTCAGGTGCCCTTAGAATAAGTATAGATCCTCGACCATCGAACCAAGCCTTAAAAAGAGAAACACATCAGCTGCAATCCTAGACGACTTAATGCCAGAGCTGGCTCGAGCAAAGATCTTTTCAACTGTTGATCTTACCGCAGGATACTGGCACTGCGTGCTTGACGACGAGTCCAGTCTCTTGACTACCTTTGTAACCTCCTTCGGAAGATACTGGTGGAAAAGACTCTCATTTGGTCTATCAGCATCAAGCGACATCTTCCAGAAACAGGTGAGTCAAGCCCTAGAAGGACTGGAAGGAATACTTAACATCACTGACGACATCCGCGTATATGGAGTTGGTGACACCAAAGATGAAGGTCGTCGTGACCACGATCGTAAATTAGAGGCATTACTACTCAGATGTAGAGAGCGTGGAATTGCCCTCAACAAGAACAAGTTGAAACCGCGGATTACTGAAGTGCCATTTGTGGGTCACCTCTTGGCCAAACAAGGCCTCAAGATAGACCCCGACAAAGCTAAAGCAGTCTTAGAGATGCCTTGACCTGAAGACGTGACAGGCGTGCAGAGGCTTAACGGATTTGTCAATTACTTGTCAAAGTTCCTACCTCGCCTAGCAGACCACATGGAGCCTATACGTCGCCTCACACGACAAGACACAGAATTTAACTGGACGGAAGAGCAACAGAACGCGTTTAGAGAAGTGAAGCGTCTTGTGACTACTGCCCCAGGACTTAGCTATTACGACCTGAAGGCCGAGCTTGAAATCCAGTGTGACACCAGTAAGAAATACCTAGGAGCTGCCCTCCTGCAAAGAGGCAAACCGATCGCGTACACAAGCAGAGCACTCACTGAGACCAAGCAAGATACGCACAGATTGAGAAAGAATACTTGCGATCATATTGTCACTTGAGAAATTTAACCAGTACACCTACGGACGCCACCTGAAAATCCAAACCGACCACAAGCCGCTGGAATCCATCCTGAAGAAGTCTCTCGCGTGTGCGCCAAAACGCCTTCAAGGTATGATGATGAAACTTCAGAAATATGATTATGAGGTGCAGTATGAGCGTGGCACGAACCTGTACTTGGCCAATACACTCTCCAGAGCGTACCTACCGACGACCTTACATCCAACTGGAGGTGAAATTGAGAACATCAACGCCACCGCGTTCCTTTCTGTATCCACATCTAGACTGCAAGAAATCCAGCAGGCAACTGAGGTGTCATATTGCGTGGATGGCCAGACGATTGTAGTCAAATACCAGAGCAGATAATCCCCTACTTTAGCGTGAGAGATGAGTTTTCAGTACACGATGGAGTGATATTCCGCAGGCAACAAATTGTAGTTCCTGTCAGCCTACGAAAAGACATGGAACGAAAGCTGCTTGCCTCACACCTTGGCGCAGAAAGCTGTTTACGTGGAGCACGGGAAACCATATTCTGGCCGAACATGTACGCTGAATTAAAGGAAATGATCGCAACCTGTGAGACCTGTCGTAAGTATGAGACCAGCCACCAGAAAGAGTCTCTGATACCTCACGAAGTATCCAGTCGACCATGAGAGCAAGAAGGAGTGGACCTGTTTGAACTAAACATTAAAGAGTACATGATCACAGTAGATTATTACATCAATTTCTGGGAGATTGACCGCCTCACAAGTACCACCTCATCAGCTGTAGTTTTGAAACTGAAGAACCATTTTGCTCGCTATGGTTGCCCTGATCGCTTGATTAACGACAATGGTCCTCAGTTCGTGTTATCAGAGTTTCGTAAATTAACAAACGATTAGGACTTTGAACACAGAACTAGCTCTCCTGGGAACAGCAAAGCCAGCGGTAAAGTGGAATCAGCAGTGAAAACAGCAAAGAACCTCCCACGCAATTCTTGATTACCGCAATACTCCCACACAAGGAATGGAATCAAGTCCTGCTCAACGCCTAATGAATAGCAAAACAAGAACACTCCTTCCCACAACGAAGACTCTTCTCCAACCCAGAGCACCACAGAGTGAGCGAGATATCCAACAACTGAATAAGTGACAATTTCAACAGTCTAGATACTACAATCAGCATGCTCGTGACCTATCCACGCTCAAAGAAGGTGATGTCGTACGTATGAGGCCGTTCCAGCTGGGACGTAAGGAGTGGAAAAAAAGGCGCGATAACATCGAGACTTGACGAAAGATCATATATGGTGGAAATGCCCGATGGAGACACCTATAGAAGAAATCGTTACCACCTTAGGAAAACCAAGGAAAACCCCGATCCCAAGGAAGAGTCAGACATAACACCTTGTCGTGTCAAGTCCTGAGGATCAGCCAACACCAGCTGGGCTGAAGCTACCGTCCTCTCCTGCCACTGCTAAGAAAACCACAGACAACAATCGTACCCAAGACAGCAGCCAGGCCTCAGCGCATTAGACGACCCCGTCAGTATCTGAAAGATTACGTACTGAAATGATTAGATATGATTAAAGGACATACCATAGTTTAACATTATCTTTTTCATTATGATTTGTTTTTTACTTTGATTGATAGGACTTGCAGAACATTATAGTTTCTCATGATTAAGTTGGTCAGAGAATAGACAGGGTGCCGAATGATTGGAAATGATCCTTTTATGAAGAGACACTTCAAAACAGTAAGGATGTTACAATATGTCAATCAAGCTTCCATTAAGCTTATTATATGTATCAAGTTCGCTCATCAATAGTTCTAGATTTGATTAAAGTGAATTGAGTGCTGAACTTATGTGGTGAGCTTATGCGTATTGAAACACAAATAATAAACCAGGAAATATTACAGTACGATTAATCACAGATATAAAAATTTAGACCCTTATAAACTACAGTGTTTAGCTTTGGACAATTTTAACATGACAGCATCTTGGCATAATATGAGACCAGAGTATGAAAAAAATAAATTAAAGAAACAAAGGGATATCTTGGAAGGCAATAACATTTCCAAAAGGTGTTTATGATTCTACTTCGCCATTGGTCATTGGTCATTCGGAGTCACGTGAGAGAGGGCGCGAACCTGGGAGATCAATTTGTGAGTGATCCTCGGGAGGTTATGTCCACAGAACAAGCCATGGATGAATGCTGTGCCAATCTTGGCGACGGGAAGTTCAAGGAGAAACTTGACAAATATGGTCGCCCGTCAAACTGCGACAAGGTCGCTGTACCAACAGTGAATCCTGAGATTGGGGGTAAACTTACCCACCAGTCTAAAAGGAGGGATCTCCACGTAGCCACCATTCAGAAAGGAATCACAAAAGTTGGAGCTATTTTGACTGGCTCAGCCAGCAAAATCATGGCTACCTTAGCCGACTGGAAAAACTCTAACATCAACTCCAACTTCTGACCTTTGGTACAGATGCCATTGCACTTTTGGGTCACAGTAATCAGAGTTTGTCTCAGCACCATCGTGATTTAATCAGGCCTTGCTTGAACAAGGAATATAGTGCCTTGTGTTTGCCTCACATTCCAATCACTGGGAAATTATTTGGAGATGAACTTCAGTCCCAACTCAACAGTATAAAGGCTTCGAACAAACTTAGCAAACTTGCAGCCAGTGGTTCGAGCCGCCGCTTTAACGACAAGGCTGGCACTAACTTTAGAACTGGAAAGCCTCTTTTAGGCCAGAAGGGAAAGAAACCCTGTTACAACCAGAAAAGACAGTGGGCGAAAAAGAAGCAGTGACTGAAAAAACTTACTTGACCAGGTATATATAAATAATTTTGTATCGCTTATCCCTGCTCTAACAAATTATTTTACCTAGAGAACAGACTGGTTTAAAGCTGGTCAACTGGATGATTATGTAGACAATTGGAAACTAATTAGTTCTGACCAGGAAATATTGGCTATGGGTCAGGGCCAACATATTGAATTTCTATCAATACCGTTCCAGATGGAAGCTCCAGTACAGTCTATTAAACAATCTGAAATCATTGCCATTAACACTGAAGTTGAAAAACTTCTGCATAAAGGTGTCATTGTAGCTACAAGGCAGGGGAAAGGGGAGTTTATATCTCCCATATTCGTCAGACCCAAAAAGGATGGCTCTCTTAGGATGATCCTCAATCGGAAACGAGTTAACATACCTGTCGAATATCAACATTTTAAAATGGACACCCTGAGGTCTGCCATAAACATGATGAGGCCATACTGCTATATGGTCTCAGCGGACTTAAAAGATGCGTATTATTCAGTGCCAATTGCCTATTGCGATAAAAAATACCTAAAGTTTGAATGGATGGGTCAGTTTAACAAGTTTACTTGTTTTCCCAATGGGCTAGCTTTTTCCTCGCGGAAATTTACAGAACTTTTAAAACCAGTTTATGCTACTTTAAGGCAGTCTGGTCATCTATCATTCCCCTAAATAGATGATTCATACCTTCAAGACGATGACTGTAATGATTGTGTCACAAAATATTAATGTTATTATAGCCACAACAAAATTGTTTGATTCATTGGGGTTTGTTATTTACCCCTTAAAATCGCTACTTTTGCCATCTCAGAGAATCACCTACCGTATTTATTCGAATTAGCGCCCACCTCGAATAAGCGCCCATCCTAAACGCAGAAAAAGTTAATAAGCGTCCAGCCTCGAATAAGCGCCCACCCCACCACACCTTCCTCCCACTCCCACTCAAACTCAAATTAGCGACCACCCTAAAACTGAATAAGTACTGTTAAGAGACTTTCCCGAAGACGGAGTTTTCTTCAAAGTATTTTACAGGAACCTTGCTTTGTTACATCTTCGCGTTTTGTTATTACCATTTATTGTTTTGTTGCAAAATACACATACTACACTTGCTGAAAATGTTGAAAATTTAATAAGCGCCCAGCCTCGAATAATCGCCCACTCTCAAGGTCCAAAAATTTAATAAGCGCCCAGGGCGGTTAATCGAATAAATACGGTATTTAGGTTTTGTTCTTGGTTCCATAGAAATGAGAATTTACCTGACCCAGGAAAAAACACAGAAACTTAAGAGTACGTGTGATAAAATCATCACTTTTAAACCTCATGACAGCCATCTTTCCAGCTGTCATGTATGGCCCTTTACACTTTAGACTGATTGATATGGACAAAACAACTGCTTTACAGCATGCTTTGGGACACTTTGACACATGTATGCAGCTTACAGACCCATCAATAGCTGACATGAAATGGTGGCGAGACTCAGTGCACAGTGCATATAATGTTGTGCAACATAATCAGCCAGAGATTACAATATTCACGGATGCGTCATCTCATAGGTTTGGAGCTGTACTGGGCAGAACCGCATCAAAGGGTGCTTGGAGCCCTAGTAAAGCTCTCCATCATATCAGTTACCTTGAGATGTTAGCTGTGCTCTTTGCCTTAGAAGTTTTTCAAGTACATCTTGAAGGCAAACATGTTAGAGTGATAATTGACAACACCACAGCATGTCAACACTTGCCTATATGGGTACAAGTCACTCGGTATTGTGGAATAATTTAGCCCGTCTAATATGGGACTGGTGCATTAGTAGTGTGGTAGGGATGTTTTAGGCCTCTTTTTTGCGCAGGAATTTCATTCACTTGCGCAGGAATACATTAACGCCAATGACGTCATAACCTTTTGTCTTTATCTCATGAATAAAATGCGCAGGAATCTCACAAAGATAAGGTCGTGTGCTATTTTAGATGGATGATGTCATTAGTTTATTTTCACTAGGCAAGGAGAAAGTGACGTCAGAATACCCTACGGGTTGACGTCATCAAAAAATGTTGAGATCATAATCTATAAATAGAATATTTTGTAGCATGAAAAAGATAATTCTTCCTCCAAAAGGTCTCGGTATGCGTGTGAGACGAGTGGAAACGTTTTCACTCGACCAGATAACCTAAAACAACACCAAAAGATACACTATGACGAAAAACCACATCAGTGTGATACGTGCGACAAGTCATTTTGTCGTAATTCAGATCTAAAACGACATGTGAAACGAGTTCATGAACGCCGAGCGGCTCCGTGGGAATACCAGCGTTCAGCCTGTGGAGAGACATTTCACAATCTGGCCCCATTTAGAGCGCATCAGAAAACAGCTCACAGCAAACCCTTATCTACAGTTAGAAAACGTCTGCGCAAAGACGACTCAGGTAGGAAGACTCTTTTGCAATGACATAAAATTACATTTTGTGTGAATGATAAGTACTATGTAAATTTTTACTTGCTTTGCACAAAGCAAAAGATGCTCGGATATGTTTGAACAAGTTCTTTTGTTTAAGGTCTTTATTCCATGTAAATATGTCGATAAAAGCCGTGAAGCGTGACTGTATGATGTATTTTGAATACAATAGCAGTTGAACCATTATTTTAATTATTAAGACTGATTGTTTTGGTGTGTGTCTCAGAACCCCAAACCAAGAAATTTAAGGTCAATCCAATCGACAAAAAAGCAACTTCCAATTAGCAGCAAGAACCAAGATCTATCACCTATCTTCTAGAAGCTCAACAAAGTCCCATCCCCGAGCATCGCCACCACTGGTATCAAATACACACTCGTTTTAGTCGCCAAAACCGTCTTTTGCATTGGTACAATTATGGCCTGTCTTCTCTCCAACCCCAAGAGCTTGTCCGCCATCTGAACGGTATCTTCACTGACCAGTCCACTGTGTTTAAGCTGAACGTGTCTTTTGGTTTCATTCTACGCAATAACGAGACTAGCGAGTTACAGTATTATGACGCTTCTAGAAACAACGAACAAGTCTTCAAAGAACCTTTTCAGATTGCAACCGCAGCTGACCCTCAGCAAGTCCGCCAAGCCTTGGAAAATCTTGATGTCCTCGAATGGGTACGACAGTGACGCCCCAACTCTAAATGGGTCGTAGAGCAGGTGACCAATATCACTTTCTTCGTCACCAAGCTCCGAGGTCATCCTATAGGAAGGGGAACCTGTTTACCCAAGTACTCAACCTGTACCAGAATCACTTTTCTTACATCAAAGATTTAAAGAAGTATGCCAAGTCCTTCAGCTGCTCGTGATGTGGAACTTTGTGGAAAGATGGGTTTAAGTTTAATCGTCACGAACGAACCTGTGATGCAAAAGTGCATTACGAGTTTCCAGGAGGTGCTTACAAGACTCCACCGACCATCGTTCAGTTGCTAGAGGACGAAGGATTGACCATTCCTGATTATCTCAAGTTCTTCCCCTACAGAGCTACCTTTGACTTTGAGTTTATGTTTACACCCGAGACGGAACTTAACAATACAGAAAAACTGACGTGGAACGCTAAACATATACCCCTCAGCGTGAGTCTGTTTCAACGTTCCAGACTACGACCAACTAAAGTGCTTTGTGTCAGATGGGGACTCTAAACAACTCATCAAAGAGATGTTAGAACACCTCGTAAAAATAAGTGAAAAGAGTTATGACCTATTAAGAGAAGAGTTAAACTTTCTTCATGAAGCTATTGACCAAAAGCTGGAAGAACTCATGGACACAGATCACGAAGAAGAAGATATCGAGTCTGAAACCGAGGAAGATCGTGCCTTTATTGACGATGACGCAGAAGAACAAGCTGCCTCATTTTACTGGGCCTTAGATCGCGAGAACGAGGATCAGAGTGAAAATGATCACGAGTGTGTGTATGACAAACCAGAGGACAACCGCCCAGAACCGAAGAAGAAAAAAGTACACCCTTTAAAGAAACTGAGAGACCGATTCCAAGAATATTTAGAAGAACTTCTTGTCCTGAGTTTCAATTCTGGTAAATACGACTTCAATGTCGTTAAAGAATTTCTCTTCCCTGTCCTGGTCCAGAATAAAGGCGTTCAGTTCGCTATCATACGTAACCATAACTTCGTGTGGCTAAAGACCCCACATCTCCGCTTCCTCGACGTCACCAACTTTTTAGCCCCTAGTTTTAGTTACAACAAGTTTCTGAAGGTCTACGAGTGTCCTCAAACCAAGGGGTTCTTTCCTTATGAATGGCTGAATTCTCTAGATTCTCCACCTCACGAAGCCTTCTTTTCTACGTTACAAAACAAGAACATTTCTGAGGAAGACTACCAGTACTGCCAACAAGTCTGGTCGACCAATAATAGGCAGACATTTCGAGAATTTCTCATCTGGTACAACAACCGAGATGTCCAACCCTTTTGTAAGGCCCTGGAAAACATTAGCGCCTCCTGGAAAGATAAAACGATCGACATGTTAAGACAAGGTATTTCTATTCCCAGGGTTACCTTGACGTACCCCTTTACCACCCTGGAATCTGGCATCTTCTTCTCTCTGTTTGTCGAAAAAAACAAAGATCTGTACTATCTCTTTCAGAAAAATATGGCGGGTGGCCCTAGTATAATCTTTCACCGATACCACGAGGCGGGAAAAACCAAAATCAGAGGAAAAGAAATGGAAGATCAAGGAAAACAAGCAGAAACATGTCAAAAGCCAATGCTTTATATCTATGGGCCATCCTGCAAGACATGCCCCCCGGATCATTTACAAGACGCTGAGTGGAAACTTGCTTCAAAAGAGAAAGTTCTTCCAGGATGGCAACCAAGTGGTTAGAGTGGAAGGCACATGAAGGAGGAATTTTTATACGCCACCAAATGAACAATACAGAAAAACGCATTGGTGAAAGAAAAATAGCCGTGGATGGTTTTCACAGACCTTCACAAACAGTTTTTCAGTTCCATGGCTGCTGATGGCAGGGGCATAACTGTCATCTTACTAAAGCAAAAAAAATTAACGAAAAGAGAAAAAGACCCATGGCAGAATTACTGGAAGAAAGCAAAGCAACTTCCAAATACATCAGGGGTCTCCATCTTGTGGAAATCTACAAGTGTCAGTGGCGTCGAATTAAGAAAATAAACTCACAAGTTCAGCAGTTTCTTAACTCCAAGTTTGACCGCCCTCTTGATCATAACAAGACTCTGACACAAGACCAGATCTTAAGCGCTATTAAAAACGAGTCCCTCTTTGAATTGGTCGAGTGTGACGTTCGAGTACCCGATGCACTAAGACCCAAGTTTGCAGAAATGTGCCCCATTTTCAACAATATAGAAATTTCAAGAGAAGATATTGATCAGATCATGCAAACCTTTACTGAGGAAGAGAACACCATGTCACAACCTCGAAGAAGTCTCATTGGTAGCTATTTTGGTAAGAAGATTTTGTTGGCTTCCCCACTCATTAAGTGTTACTTGGAGCGTGGTCTGGAAGTGACTCATATTTATCAAGTAGTGGAGTATACACCCGCTCCCTATTTCCAACCCTTTGGAGAAGCTGTCTCGGATGCTAGACGGGCTGGAGATGTAGACCCAAACAAAGCCATCATCGCAGACACTACGAAATTGGTAAGTTGTTCTCCTACTCAGGGATAGGAGAGGGAAATACGTTTTAAGGTACAAGAAACTCATATCAATGTTGCCTTTTCGTAGGTGGGAAACTCTAGTTAGGGAAAGACGAGAACCCATCAAGAACGCCACCGAGAAGTCCCGTTTTGTGAAGAAACCAAAGCGACCCGTCTCATAAACAAACCCTTTTTTAGGCATTCACCAGATTGAAGAAAATAAGTATGAAGTACAGCAATCTTGTACGAAAAAAATCAAGTTGAACCTTCCCATGCAGAAAGGTTTTTTTGTTTACCGATACTCTAAACTTAGAATGCTTCAGTTTTATTTTGATTTCATGGATAAGTATCTTGATTATAGTGATTTTCGGTATTGTGAAATGGACACCGACTCTGCCTATTTCGTATTCCTGCCCCTGACCACTCTTCCTTAAATAAACCTGGTGTTCTCTTGTCATAAGCTTTGTGTTCTTGAGTGTCGGTTCGCGGAAACCAATTGGCCTTGTCTCCTTCAAATTCTCCTCTTAACTCTGCTTGTACTAAACTTTCTACCGATTACCCTGCAATCGCGATATAGGCAAACTACACTACACACCAAACTATGCCTACTAAACCAAACTACACCAAACTACGCCAACTACACAAAATTACACCAAAATACACCAACGACACCAAACTACACCTACTACACCAAACCACGCCTACTACACAAAACTACACCAAACTACACCAACTACAGCAACTACACTAACTACACCAACTAAAGCTACTACAGCAACTACACATACTACAAATACTACACCAAGTACAACTACTACACCAGCTACAGTAACTACACCATCTACAGCAACTACAACAACTACACCAACTAACTACAGCTACTGCCCCAACTACAGCAACTACACTAGCTACACCGAGTACAGCTACTACACCAACTACACTAAGTACACAATTACAATTACAAATACACAATTACACCAACTACACCAACTACAGGAACTACACCAACTACAGCTACTACACCAACTACAGCAAATAACTACACCAACTACACAAACTACAGCTACTACACCAACTACACTAACTACACCAACTACACTAACTACACCAACTACAGCTACTACACCAACTACACC
>BOPM01000219.1:443880-477443 GCA_022179025.1 Porites australiensis
ATCAGAATGTGGGTGAAAGTTGTCAGTTTCTTCTTTCTTCACAGCAACAAAAGAAATGGAACTTATAATTGGTTCAATTAATGCTAGGGGATTAGGAGACAGAAGCAAGCGACGGGAATTCTTTAATTGGCTGCGGAAAAAACGAATGGCCATGTATTTTATTCAAGAAGCTCATTGTACTGAAAATAATATGCATGACTGGCGAGCTGAATGGGGTTATCAGGCCCTTTTCAGTTGCTGCTCTAGCAAAAAGGGAAGCGTTATCATATTGTTTAACAATACTTTCACCTTTCAAATTTCGAGAACATATTGCGACCCTGGGGGACGCTATATAATCTGTGACTTGATTACAAATGGGAAACAATTAACCCTGGCAAATATATATGTTCCAAACAACGACGACCCAACTTTTTTTACCTCGGTCTTTGAGCGGTTAGTAGATTTTAAGTGCGATGAGGTCATAATTGGCCTGGACTATAATTTAGTTTGGATGTTGAGAAAGATAAAAAAGGCTGCCTTGCAAAAACCCACAAAAAATCGTTGGAAGTCATAAATAGCTATTGCGAAGACTAATTGATGAACTAATTGATGTCTGGAGAATACAAAACCCTGAACAACGACGATTTACATGGAGACGAAAGAACCCCGAAATACAATGCAGACTTGACATTTTCTCGTAAGTCAATGCACATCTTGCAGCTCAATCAATACAGATATAGCCCCTGCTTACAAGACAGATCATTCACTAGTCACGTTGCAAATTTCGACGCATAATAACATGAGAGGACGGGGCTTCTGGAAACTAAATACCTCATTCCTAAAGGACGAAGAATATATAAAGAAAATACAATCCATTATAACTCAACTAAAGATGAATATACTGTCACTCCAAACTTACTTTGGGAAATGATGAAAATTGGAGAGAGATCAATTGAGTTTGGCAGAATAAATAGGAGAAAAATGTTTCAAAAACAAGATGATATAGAAAAGACAATCAAAGTCCTAAAAGAGCAGACAACCAACATTGATGCCACTGATTGCCAAAATGTATGGACAGAATTAGAAAAGAAAAGACGGGAACTTGAAACCATAATCGAATACCAGACAAAAGGGGCTATTTTAAGATCTAAATCGCGATGGTACAATGAGGGCGAAAAAAACACTAAATATTTTCTAAACTTAGAGAAGAGACACTGCAAACAAGGAACAATTGCCCTATTGAAAGTTAATGACAAAGATCCAATTCGACAGAGAAATCTTACTCGAGTGCGAGACCTTTTAAAAAAATCTCTAAAGTTCAAAAGTACAAGTTAACGATTACCCGGAAGTTTTGTTTCTACCTACACGAGAAGTATTGAGTGAAGAAAGAAAACAGCATTGTGAGGGTCTTTTAGGTTCTAAGGAGTGTTTGGAAGCATTAAACGGTATGGCCATGGAAGAAACACCTGGTGCTGATGGCCTGCCGTGTGAAGTTTACAAAGTTTTTTGGAAAGACATAGGCGAAACACTAACAGAGGCCCTAAACTTCTCTTACCAAACAAGAAAACTCGCTGTATCCCAAAGGCGAGGAATTGTCAAGCTTATACCAAAGAAGGACGCAGATCCCAACCTGATTAAAAACTGGCGCCCATTGACACTATTAAACTGCGATTGTAAGATTCCATCAAAGGCTATTGCAAATCGAATCAAAATAGTTTTACCGGAACTTATATCAGAAGATCAGTCAGGCTTCATTAAAAACAGATGTATCAGTGACAATATACGCACGTTAGATAGCGCTATTAAGTCTGCCGAAAACAAAGGATTACCCGGTCTACTTCTTTTTCTCGATTTTGAGAAAGCTTTTGACACGTTAGAGTGGTCATTCATAAACCAAACGTTGCGGCACTTTGGGTTTGGCCCCTCACTGTTAAACTGCTTTGAACTATTTTACTGCAATACCGAAAGCTGCATACTAAACAATGGATGGGCAAGTAATTTCTTTGAGTTAAGTCGAGGTGTTAGACAAGGCTGCCCCCTATCGCCTTATCTCTTCATACTGTCCGTAGAAATACTCGCTGAAGCTATTCGCAATAAGAAAGAAATAAAGGGCATCAAAATCTATAATACTGAAGTTAAAGTAAGTCAATATGCGGATGACACGACACTCATTTTAGATGGAACTGAAGAATCAGTAAGAGCGTCACTGTTACTGATAGAATCATTTGGGAACATATCTGGCCTAAGGCTGAACAATGAGAAAACAGAGGCCTTGTGGATAGGTTCTAGAAAAAACTGCAACCTAAAACTCTGTCCGGAAAAAAATTTTGAATGGCAAAAGGGAAAGGTCAAAGCACTAGGCGTGTGGCTCTCTACGGATCACCAGTTAACACTCTGTCTCAATTACAAAGAGAAATTGGCAAAAATCCATACTATCTTGGGATGCTGGAAATTTAGAAGACTTAGCTTAATAGGGAAAATAACAGTACTAAAAAGCCTTGTAGCATCCCAACTGGTCTATATACTCACACCTTTGCAAACGAATCACCAAGCAATAAAAGAGATCAAAAAGCTTTTTTTCAATTTCTTATGGAACGGCAAAAAGGATAAAATTAAACGCTCGATCATGATCAATGACTACCCAGAAAGAGGACTAAAAATGATTGATATTGCGTCTTTTAACAAATCATTCAAGGCTACGTGGATTAAAAAATATCTAGATTCAGGAAACCGTGGCAAATGGAAAAACGTCTTTAATCTGGCGCTGGGAAAATACGGAGGAAGTCTTTTTTTCGAATTAGGAAATCTTAAGAGGAAGGATATTGATAAGCTAAAGAATTGTAGAAATTTGGTTTGACACTGTCTTCGAGAGGAAAATAGTATCAAAAGATCATTTTCTATCTCTACCTGTTACAAAATTCATTAATAAGAATAGGTAACGCACCAGTTTTCTGCAATAATTGGCTTACCAAGAGTATAACAAAAGTTAAACATCTAATGGATGAGAATTCTCTCAACTTTTTTTCCCTCGACCATTTTCAGAATAGATATAACATTCGAGTAAAACCCTAAATGTTTTTCGAAATCGTCAGCAGTGAAATCTTTGCAACGACAAATCCCGAAAACACATCAGCAGTATGAACGTCCTTTTAACACATTTCTCAAAAGCCAAAAATCATCTAGAATTGCTTACAAGCAACTAATAGCAAATAAAAGGGAAAAACCCATATCTTGTATAGACAAATGGCATAAAGACATCCACTCTTCAACCGATAAAAATGTTGACTGGAGAAACGTTTTTCAAGCAGCAAACAATTGTACAACGAGCTCAAAACTAATTGATTTTAATTTTAGATTTTTACATAGACGTTTACCAACTAACAGCTATCTGCCAAAAAAAAGGAGTTAAAGAGGACGGAAAATGTACTTTTTGCCATGACGAGAAAGAGGATTTGACGCATCGTTTATGGAAATGCCAAAAAAACAAAAATTTTTGGGATAATTTCTCGATATGGCTTCAGTCGTGCCAGATCCTCCAACCAGGCAGTTACTTAGACATGACTACCGCTTTGGGCCTGACGCCAGACAGCTCTTCCTCTATGCTCCATATAAACTTCTGTTGTCTTATAGCTAAGAATTTATCTGGATATGCAGATCAAAAGAATGTTTCCCAATTCACAACGATTTCCTTTTTTTATCTGAGATATATATACCAATTAGAAAATAAGACACCGAGCAATATAAAAAAATGGAAACCTTTCTTTTCCTCATTGGGTCTTGTCTCCTAACTCCAAAAACATAAATTAGTAATATCTGCACCTACCATGAATATCTATATTACTTTCACCACAAAGAAAGCAAAAAAAAGAAAATGTCAAAATTAATTATAGATCATACTAAGTACAGTAATATATGGAATTAGCACTGCTGTAATCTAGTGTAATATTTGTAAGTATTGCCATGTATTTGTTTTTTTCTTCTTTTTATTACTTTATTCATTCTGTAATTTTTTCTTTTCTGTGTGTGTTTCACTTGCAATAAAAAAAAACTACACATACTACAGCAACTACGCTAACTACACCAACTACCCCAACTACACCAACTACAGCAATTACAGCAACTACGGCAACCGTATTGGGCTAAGTGGGCATGGAATGTCCCTATATTCGTGACGGTTATCACGAAACCATTACCCTAAATGGGGCCAGATTGTGAAATGTCTTTCCACAGGTTGAACACTGGTATTCTCGCTGAGCCGCTCGGCGTTCATGAACTTGTTTCACGTGTCGTTTTAGATCTGAATTACGATGAAATGACTTGTCGCACTTATCACACTGTTGTGGTTTTTCGTCATAGTGTATTTTTTGGTGTTGTTTTAGGTTATCTGGTCGAGTAAAAACTTTTCCACACGTCTCACTTCATGCCGAGACCTTTCGGAGGAAGAAATATCTTTTTCATCCTACAAAATGACAAAATAAATCGTATAAACGTCTCTATTAAATAAAGAAATAAATAAAATAACAATAAGAAGAATAGAACTTTAGTACTGTAAACCCTACCTCGACTGCTCGTTTCCTGCCCGCTCCACTCCACTTGGAAATAATACTAAACCAGAGACAGAGAACGTTCATTCAAAATACAGAGAAACAGAGAGCTCATGCCTGTGGTAATTTTTCAAACTCATCATCCAAATCATCCCATGGCTCAAAAATTTCCGGGGGAACTTCTAAATCGAAAGTGGTCATGACTTCTTCTGACGACAATTCGAGAATGATTTGCTTGGAATGGGGGCGCTATTTTATGTTTTAGAACAATGGAAAAGAATGACAGATAAAAATAAACCATGATATCATCTTACCTGAATAAATATGACATCATCATGACTAAGTAGGGACATGATATCACTTTTTCTATTTATAGATTATGATCTCAACATTTGTTGATGACGTCAACCCCCTAGGGTATTCTGACGTCACTTGCTCCTTGCCTACTGAAAATAAACTATGACATCATCCATCTAAAAATAGCACATGAGCTTATCTTTACGAGATTCCTGCGCATTTTAATCATCAGATAAAGACTAAAGGTTATAACGTTATTGGCGTTAATGTATTCCTGCGCAAGTGAATCAAATTCCTGCGGAAAAAAGAGGTGTAAAACATCCCTACCACACTACTTGCATTGAACATAATATATGGCTATATACAGCCCACATCCCAGGAAAGTTGAATGTTCTCGCTGACAATGAATCACATACCAACTGAATGGGCTCTAAACCAAAGGGTGTACTGTGATGCAATAGCCAAATTAGGTGTCAAAACTAACATTGACCTCTTGCCTGAAGGCTGAACTATAAAGTGAAACCATTTGTGGCCTATTAATCTGAGCCTGAAGCATTTGCAGTAGATGCATTTTCGTTATGGTGGGAATCATTTATTTCTTTCCCTCCTTTCATTCTCGTAGCGTTAGTTCTTCAGCAAAATTCAGAAGGAGGAGGAGGCAACAGGACTCATTCTAGTACCCAAGTGGCCAACTCAACCATGGTTCAAAATCCTCTAGCGCTGCCTTGGAGAAAGGGGCTGATATATCAGCCAAGCCAACCAGACTTAGTTCATCCGCTACACCCAAAGCTAGTACTGTTGTTATGTCATGAATCTGGGAGCAACTCGAAAGTAGGGGATTATCAGAGCAGGCTGCAGCCCTGGTCACGGACTCATGGCGAAACAGTACAAAAAAGCAATATGAACCTTACCTCAATAGATGGAAGCAGTACTGCAGTAAAAGAAAATGGATCCCTTTTCAGCTTCTGTAGAAACTGGGGTAAACTTCCTAGCTAAGTTGTACCAAACTGGTGTAGGATACAGTGCTATTAACAGTGCTAGATGTGCTTTGTCAACTTGTATCCTGATAGGTGGCTGTAAGAGCTTTGGCAGTCACCCTTTAGTGTGCAGATTCGTCAGAGGGGTTTTCGAATCCAGACCTGCTCTTCCTAAATATTCTGAGACTTGGTACATCAAGCAAGTGTTTAAGAGTGATTTTCTGTTAAATTCGAACTTCGGCCTGAGACGGTACCTCATCGATTTGGCTGATTTTTGGCATGTAGTCTTAGAATGGTGTCCTAAATACTGAATGCATGTTCGAAAGTTCGAGTTCTCTTTGTTTTCAAAGATACAGGGATGACAGTTTTGACGAGGCCTCAACGGGCCGCCATGATGGTGAGCTGAAGGAGGTTTACAGTAATCGATTCTCGCCTTATCATTTAAATAACTTAATCGTGACTCATACGGTTGCAAAGAACTATCCTTCCTTCCTTTCGTTTACCTACTCTTATCGGAAAATAGTTAAGCCTGAGCTACGAACGGCTATAACTTCTCACAGGACTTTTTCGGTGCTTAAAAGGTACACAAATTTGGTAGAAATTGGAAGGTCAATATCACCCATGCCACATCGATTTAGAGTAAAACAGTTTAACTTAACATAGTTTGTTTATAGATAAGTTAGACTGTTGAATAAAATAAAACTTTCAAACAAAATTCGGTGAATATTTGAAAAGAAAATTCTTAAAATTAATCGTGCCTGTTAGAGCTTATCTATCGCTTAAAAAACCCTCACCTTTAATGTAAAACGATGACGTTTTGTTTCTGATCTTTGCGAAGAGCTTGAAATATGCGCTAAAATGAAAATTATAAATTTTGTTACACACAGTACTAGCTCAAGTTCGCTCTTCGGTTTGCGAGACCAATCGGGAACGCTCGTGAGCACAGTTATAATTTTCTCTGTAGTATTTCGCTGTGTACAGCTACAAATTACATATTTTCTTAGGCAAAGATAACGCAAACTTTGTCAATTTTTATCAAAAGGCTGGAAAAACAAACCGTGCAATGCAGCTTTACGCAAATTATATGATATTCGATATTACACGTGTAAACAATCTTACATTTTTTTCCTTTTTTTCAAGCAAAAGTGTAGTTACCATAAATGATCGATTAAGCGCCGCTACTCGAATAAACGCCGCTCTTGAATAAACACTGCAGCATTTATTTGATTTACAAATAAACGCCCCACCTTTGTTACGGCGCTTGATATAAAAGGATATCAAAACCATATCGCCTGACAAACAAGACCACGCCCCACTCGTGAGTTCTAAAGTTTTTAATCTACGGAAACTTTCGAAACCAGCTTCATATAGCAGTTCGAGGTGTGCCGTATTTGTCCTTTTCCTTGCCCAACTCTGAGTTCTCTCTATATTCCCTTTAGTGTTTTACCCCTAGATCAAATAAACGCCGCACCTTTAACATGGAAAATGAAATAAGCGCCGTGGCGCTTAATCGATCGTTTACGGTAACTTCCGATATCCGACGGGAATATCGGAAAGACTGAAAACACTCAAACTGGATGAGAGTATAACACATTCAAGAAGAAACAAATTTGTGATTTTTCACAACGCGATAAAATAACTTAAAATGTGTACTCCTATCATACAAGATTTTTGTTTTCAATTTCAAATTTTTACGATGGAGCCCCCGTACACACTAGACATTGCTTGACAATCTTAGTGTTAAAATCAGTGAAACACTTTTTGCATGGCGTACATTTTGAAGAACATTTGAAGACAATTTGGATTCCTACCCTTATACCTTCATTAAAAATTAAAGTTGGGTAGTTTGTTGTTTTCTAAAAGTAGTTTGAACAGCCGAACGACATTGTTTACAGGGCGTGTCGCTAACGGTAAAGGAGAAAGTTTCTCTTTATTAATGCATTGATCAAGTTGATTATGAGTGTTTCCTTATGTTGGACATCTTACTAACAAGCACATTAATTACCACTACCTGTCCTCAGAGACGTTTTTAAGTTGACAAGTCTAAGGGTGCAGAGAAAATTAGGTTTTATGCAAGAAATGTGACGACCAGAGATATGCGTGAGAAAATATTACTTTTTTTTCGATCAAGATGGAAATTGGCATCTTTGTCGTCGAGTAAGGTAATACATTTCAATTTTCATTATTATGGTTAATTTTAAAATCTCTGGTTTCGATAAAGGAACTGGAGGAATTGGGAAAATTCCAGTTCAACTGTGATGGCTGCATTTTGTTTACGCGTCGTAGGATAAACATACCAAATTCATTTTCCTTTTCCTTATACAATCTGCCTTTTAATACTGTTTTTCACAGCAGAGCTATCGCTAATATTGCAGAGGCTAATTTTGTTCAGATTTAGGGACAGAAAGTCTATTATCGATAGTAATTTTGGCAACACCTGGCGGGTATTCGGTGTAAAGCTTATTGACAAAGTCGCTAGAACACTCTTCCATTCATAGCTTTTGTTTCTGCTCCGTTAAATTTGCCCATTTTTTAATTAACGATCTCGATTTTGCTACAAACAATGAGTATTCAGGCAGAGTGGCAAGCTTCAATACAATGTGGCAAGAGAGATATACACCTTTGAATTTCTGTTAATTTTGCGGGGTAAAAAATTTAAAAAGTATACCCACCAAAAGTTTAATGGATCGTTGCGAACACGATATCAATTTCGAAGTAGTTTCTAACAATACAATAAGGAGAGATAGTTCTTTTAATGTGTATCGGCAAAGGAAGATTAGCTTTGAAGACAGGGTTGTAGTCGAAGGCTCAAAAATATCTGCTATTAACCAATATGGCGCCGGTCCGAGGCACCCAAAAACCGGCCATGTCGATAATTTCCGAAATAGGAGGAATTAGAAACTAAAGTTACCTTTTCCTTATTAAAGACCCCAAATCAATTCAATTTTTAGCCAGTTCGGTGAGATAGTGTGGCAGCGACTTTTCAGCATAGTTACTCCAGAAACCCTTACACTGAAAAATTTAACTCACAAGTTGGTTATGTTATTGGCTCTTTTATCAGGACAGAGACGCCAAACATTACACTCCCTGAGTATGTCACATATGAAGTTCTGATAAATGCGTTTTTGTTATCAATACATTGTTAAAGACTTCCAGGCCTGGCAGACACATTTCCAGTGTGAAATGTGTTGCTTATCAACCGGATCCTTGGTTGTGTGTTGTTAGTTGCATGCAAGAATATGTTAACCGGACCAGTAACAGGAGGGCATTTTACATGCGCATGCGTGAATCCGCTGAACGACAATAGCGTGGGCGCATCAAATCTGATGGCGGGAAATCGAAAACTCGCACGTAAAGTTACAGTCCTTTTAAAAGCCATTTCGTTGGTGCTTTGAATACCGTACTTTCCTACAAAAAATATTCTCCATGACAAAAATCGGACGTTTTCTACGCGGGTTTTCACTTGTAGATTTTTCAGCAGTAGGTTTTCTTGGCCTTTTAAGGACTTTCAAGACTCAACGCCAAAAAGTCATTTTCCTGTATAAGTCTGATTTTCACTGGCAAAGCAATGCATTTCTATGGTTTGATTTCCAAACTCGTGGTTTTACTTATCAGGGAGGAAATGCATCGTAGCAATGTTCAGCTGCTTTAAGACAAAAAGCGAAAAAAAAATTTACCACGCGAGGTTTATTTATTAGCGCGATGTCTCATGTTAAACTGATCGCGGAGACACGCGTTTATATATGCCACAAAAACATGAAATCTATGGGGTTTTTACAGTTTTTCGAAAGTTTTCGCGGAAAAATTTATAAAAAATATCCTATAGGAAATGAAGAATGGATTGAGTTTGAGACAGCAACAATTACAAGTGATTGTGTAGTACATAATCACTTGAGCATTTCATAAGATCAGTTGCAGACAAAACGAATGCACATACTCCGACAAAACGAACAGTACTTTTATTTTTCTTTAACTCTAAAAGATACAGAGATTTTTCCTAAGCTACTATTTTGAAGCGATTCTTGAGTGACAGCTCCTGTGTTTCACAATCGATTTCTTGTTATTAATTTTTTTGATGACGGCAGTAGTGATCCATTCAAAAAGGAGAATGCCCATCACTCCATAAATCTAACTGACGATGTTGTTCACCTTCAAAGCCTGTTTAAACATAAGACAGGAAGTTTGTTAAAGGGGTGCATATAATGCTGTTTCCTCAAAAAATAAATGCTTCTGCTAAAGGACCCAGATGAGCTGGGACGCGACAACAAACATGACACAAATGGATGGATGAATTTGTCTGTTATTAATGTTTCTGTTGAGAGCTTTCTTTTTACTGTATCAAGATGAACCCCTTATGTAAGTTGTACATCATGGAAGAATTATCAAGCAGAAACTGATGCATTAAACAAGAATGTGGTTCAATACAGAGGAGAAGCTGGTCTCAGTCAACATCCTTCGTGAATGAAATGTCTCACAAATTAGCATATCAACAAATGTAGTATCCACAAAATGGTATCATTTAGGAATAAATGCGATTTTTTTGCAACAGAAGCCAGGATTTATTTAAAAGGTGTATTGATAACGTTTCATTTCGTGCTATTTTGGGGTTGGGGAGTTAGGCTAGATTTTCTTTAAAACGCCAAAATGTTATATTTATTTGCATAATGAAATGTAAACAAACAGTGTGCCATCAAAATAAAGTGGAAAAAATCAGAATTCAAACCGATTGCTGTAATTTTTTTCCTTTGTATAACTAAATGATAGAATATTCTTATTTCCAAAACATAATCTTCCCGGCATCATTATATTGATTTAAATTTATAGTTGAAGTGCGTGCATTTTATTTCTCAACGAAGACGTACCGAAGAAGAAAGCTAAAAGTACCGCAGAAGGCGATTTTTCACAGCCTTCATCAAAGCGCCATTCATTCGGAGAAGTATTCTTAGTTTCATTAATCATTAACTTAATCTGGGGAGAAAGGCAAGATTTCGAGATAAACAAGCCGGAGAAAGGGGGAAAAACAGTTTCACGGCAGAATGGACACTTAATTAACCACTGTATTCCTGAAACGATTAAGTTCGATTTTAGAGTTATACTATTGAGAAGAATGAAGTATCTATAGGATAGTTGTTTAACAAAAAACTATCATACTGACCTTTTCCTCCTGCTCAAAAAATGTGCGCGAAATGTTAGGTGATAAGAACATTCAGCCGCCATCTTGTCTTCGATGCACTATTTTACGAAAGGAAAGACTGTCCTCTCAAGGGCGACAGCGAGGCTACAATAAACTCACTTTCATCGTAGAAATACCTCGATACCTTAAAGAACATGTTTGTGGAACGTAGTACCCAATACACGTCATTAAGCTCCAGAAAACAGCCTGCAAATGCTGGTACTGAACGTAAACAATTCACAGAAAATGCTTCTGTGGCCCTTCAACAGCCCATATTGACGCATGCGCATACAAAATGCCCTCCTGTTCGGACCAGTACCTTAAGACAAGGTGCATCTCAGTTCCTTATAAGTTACAACGCAGCGCAGATACCACCGGATACTATAATGAGGAGTGCTGAATGGTCTAATTAAGACACTTTCCAGAAATTCTACAACTTTCCTGTTGTCAGTCAAAGTAACTTTGGAAACGAACTTTTAAGATCTTGTAACCCTTAAGGTCTTGTTATATGCTTGTACGACATAATACATTTGTTACAGCCCTTGTCAACTGGCCGTTGTTCTTATACGTGGCTCCTAGTCACACAGGCTTTTAAAGTCTCACGTGACTCCGAACGACCAATAGCCAATGGCGAATTACACATCATTTCGTTCTACTGTACTACCCACCCATAATTCATCTTGTGTCACTACTCGCAAATTTGAAGATTGATCTCCCAGGTTCGCGCGCTCTCTCACGTAACTCCTACACTCCCGACCAATGACTCGTAGAATTTCAATCAAACTTCACCTTACAGGTAGGTCTCGTTTAATTGTTGAATTATGATGATTTAAGCACTTATTCGTGGTAACATAGGAAAACATAGTAGAAAAGATAGTTACGGAATTGACATATTGTTTGATCTAACAACCTCAAAGTTTTTCTAAAGTTTGATCAACACTATCAGATTGATGTTAAAAATAGTGGAAGCTTTGGTGTTTTAAAGTAATAATGTGTCTATTGTTCATCAGATAAAAATGCATATAACGTTACAGGAAAGAGGAAAAGTTTAGATGAATACAATAAAACAAAGAAGTATAAAAAGATTTAAGAGCCGTTGTCAGTAACTATCGAGAATCCGGCGCCAGATTCAAAAAATTCGTTTTTCTTATTTCGCCAAAAAAACCTTTCTGGTAAACTATTTTCAAAAACAATATTCAAAAGTCCCAGCGAAGCTCCATTTTTGCGAAAAATAGGAAAGTTTAAAATCGGCCTAAACCTGGTCGAAGGCCCGATGGAAATTATGCAAATTAGGGCATTTTCAAAGCGCTCGTACGAAAAAACGAAAGCTAATCTGTAGTTCATTTTTACAAGGTTTGTTGCACATTTCTCGAAGTTACTTTCAAGCTATATTTTACCTAGATCTACGCTTTCTTTCTATTTCTTACACCCGCGCAAAAAAGGTAATGTTTCGCCATTTGTTGACACCCTGAATTTTATCATATTTGAGGAACATTATAGCATCAAGGGTATATATATTTATCGGTTGTGAACGTTGTCTTTTGAAAGAACCATTCTCCCTGTATGTCATACTAAAAGCTTTCTTTGGCCCGCCAAAAGCGAGCGCGCTATACGAAAATGTATCAAGTTTACTTTTACGATTTTTCCGTTTTTAATTTATTCAGCTAACATTAATGGTAGCACATGCTTCTCATCAAGAACCTTGCTGTTGTTTGTACAACCACTTTTTGTTCATTAAAATTGATAGGTTTTACCTAAGGAACATTTTACAAAGCGGTCCATCTTTAATACATACGGTTTTGGTGTAGAGATGAAGTTTTCTGGTAAATTCTAGATAGGGCGTGACAAACTTATGTAAACAAAGGGTGGGGAAAATTTTCGGCTCCTAGTGCTGGTGACTGTCGGTCCTGCTCATGCCCACATCCCGATTTTCTGCTTCCAAACCATCCAAAAAATCAGATAGTAAGGTAGAAATAACCATCTGAGAAACAGGTATCGTTCATTAACAGAATGCCAGCGAAAAGTTCGAATGCAGGGTAATTATAATACACGAAAAAGAAACTTCATATGGCCTTTACTTTATGAGTGCTCGATGTTTTTGCTTTCCAGCTTTTTTCCCTCATCGAATTTTAAAATTACTCGATTTCCTAATGGATTCCGTCTTAATTTTTCCTGTGAGTGACGGCTTACTGCAGTTCAGTTTTTGTTACATAGGGGGTGGTAAAAGGGGGTTCGCAAGTTCTCCTTCAATCTAGGAGCCTGGGTGCATGCTTCCCAGATAATTTGCAACATCTAGATCTGGGTATAAAATAAACTTGTGTTCATGACAGTTTTCATTGTAAGAAAGTGGTTACTCTTCTCAGTAGGAATAGCAGTTAAAGATTAAGAGAGAGTCTCTCTAAAACCGGTCCACTGCGTTCCGGGTCGGAAAATCAATTTCCTTTAAACTTTGCCCATGAATATATCTTGATCCAAAAGTAACTGAAACGGCATTAGTTTTTGGAAATATTTCAAAATAAAATTTTTCGGGAGGAAAATCACTTTAGCGCCCGGCGGCCAATTTTTTGCAGTGACGAAGAGGAAAAATAGCGCAGGTTGCCAAGTTTACCACTTCAAAGTTTTTCACTTTCAACGTTTTTTCACTTCTCAGGTTTAAATTGGTCCTTGAAAGATGTAAAGCACACAATTTTGATCCTTCAAAAGCAATTGATATTTAATAAATGTTTTTTGATTTACACCCACTTTGTCGTAGGTGGGAAAGGGCTCAAAAATTGACAAGACTTTTGTTGGTAGTCACAATCACTCATGGCACTAGAGTTTGAAATTCAGATTATAGCCAAATTCTGCCACTAGCTTAAACCGACCTAAATTTCTTGGTCATGCTAATTTAAACAAGCTTCTGGAAAATACGAGGCTTTCTGAGTAAGTATTCGCCGGAAATCCGTTCCTCGTATCATTGATACACCGCTTACCCTGCGTGATGCTTTGGCTTTTCAAGCTGTGTGTGTTTTAATCTCACAGCGACAAAAAGAAAAGCGGTGGATAACTTAGATGCTGCGGCAGCTACGCGTGCGTGCGTTAACAGTTTCTTTTTTATCCCCATGATTGACCCAATAAGCGTCAACGTAGAAGGCCGGTAGTGATGAGGCCTCTTTACCTTGCAGAGTAACAATCCCCTCTGAGGTTTTCTTGACTGTTGACAACGCTAGCTGCGATATAAATTTCCTGGAACACGTTCAGGTGGAAGTAGATCTTGATTTCTCGAGGCGTGGAGACCTGTATTTGGAACTGAAGGCACCAAGTGATACGACGTCTCCACTGACTCGCCGCCGCCAATTTGACAACATAATACCAATCAAGAACCTAACAAAGTGGAATATTATGACGCTATTTAATTGGGGAGAGAGTCCTAAGGGACAATGGAAGTTTAAAATTGGAAATCTTGACCCGAGCTTCCAAAGCAATGGCAAGTACAGACATTATTGTATATATTTTGTCATAACAGCATTAATTTGCAAGCCTTTACATACAGAGCACTCTTATCTTTAGCGATATTACATCATGTGAAAATATACTTCGTTATCTACTTCTTTGGTTCCCGACAGATCTCCAATCAAGGAGACGCCTATGTTCTTTTTCCTCAAAGTGCTTTTTATTTCTTGTCCCTATTAAAATGTCAACTCTAGCTATATAAAGAGGGGACAGAATTTTAAGTATAAGCGATTTTTTCGAAAAACAAACTTGTTCTCGGAACCCATTTAAGAGGGAGTCTCCCCAAAAGCGGTCCACTCGATTTCGCGACAAAAAAATAGTTTTCCTTAATTTTTTGTCAGTGACGAGGCTGTAGCCGGTATATACTAAAATCGCTATTTTTGTTTTCAAATTCTTATTCCTAGCTCTGCTACAAGCGAGGTGAGTGCTCGCCTGACGAGAGAGGATAAAGTAATGCTTTCGTCTTTTAATTCCATGACGTCTTTTAGAAAAACTCGTGAAGTCTTCCTTGATTGATACCTTAACTATCTTTTATTGAAAGAAAAAATTGTGCTGCCGGCTATGACTCCAGTTTCTCTAAAAAAAAAACAAATTTATTCGAGGGAAACTTGAGGGTATGATCGGAGTTCAGGTTATCAGCTATTTGTTGCCAGACTTTTTCGCTTTCCGTTGTTCTAGATCTTGCGGTACTAAGGCGAGATTTTCATCTTCAGGCCGCTCCATCGCTGAACTGAAATTGAACAAAATAAAATTATAAAAGTTAATGAACCATGGCGTCTTGTTCAAGATCTCAATTTTCTCCGACATGTTCAAGTTTATTACAAACCTAGATTTTTGTTTTCCAACGATTTTTTTTCGACTTCTCGTTTCTTAAATTTTTCAAATACTATGCTAAAGCGAGAACGTTGTCCCCTTAAAAACAAGCAGTTATACTGTTACATTTGTGTCGAAAGACAGCCTTTTCATTCTCAGTTGCCGCCAAAACACTGAACCCAAAAGGCTTGATAGCAAAAGAATAAGAGTCAATCTTGAGAGAACACCACACTAAAAACACTTAAATGTGTCTGTTGAAGTAAAATGGATCGAAAATCCTGCACGAAAAGCAATTTCTGCACTTAAAACAAGAAAACCAACTCACCGTTTTACGAGGCGGCCAAACTTGTAGTCTTCACCTCCGCGACTTCAGGTCGACGCTGTGGCATTACGCTAATTAGTTCCAAGAATTGAACATTTCATTTCCGGTTGACGTCCTCCTCGGCCGCGTCCAGAGTATTCAGCGAAGTGGAGGTGGCTACTGGTACTATTTCCACCACTAACCACCGACACTGAGGTGAATAATTGTTTTAGTATATTCTAAAGCAATGAGATAATTGAGCACAAAAATAATGATTTTTTAACTCATTTACTGTTGCCAACGATTACAATTATGGTGCGCAATGACCGAACGGCCGCGGCCGTCGCTTTTTCTTGCCGACAAATAAAAGACTTTTGAAGGCATTTGTTTAGCTCTTGCGGGAAATTTCTTCAAAAGGTGTTGTGAATTCGTTTTGTATTTAAAATCATTCTGTAGAAAAGATCATTAAATTTAGTTTTAAGCTTATTTATGAACAAGTCAACCAAATCAAGTAACGCAAGACATAAAACTTTTTCACCGGTTTCATCGATAAATTCAAGTAAAAAAGACAAAGCTTTACCTGTTAAAACTTCCAAACCGAACTTTGTCACCTTCATGTATTTCGGGAACAGCTTGCTTGATTATTTGTGAAATTTCTTTGTTTGTTACGGCAGCAAACCGGGAAGCCATTCTGCTCGTAACTTACGCGAGTGTGGCGACGCTCGCTCGGAGGAACTGGAGGTGAATAAGTGAATAGCATTGGATATTCACTGATTGAGTAGCCAATCAGAGCGTGCGAAAAACACTATCCACTGTTTTAGTATAATTATACTAAATGAAAATATCTTTCATCAAAACATGTTCAAATTGCAGTGGTTCAAAGACTACCTATTTCGCAGGCTAAATCCAAACCTTGAAAGAGAGGAAGATTTGAGGAAAAATATCTCAAAACTTGCGGCCCAAATGCGGTATAAAAAACATATCAAAGTAATTTTTTAGGCTTATTTTTTTGGTTTATTGATTGGCTAAGACTCCCGGGTACCTTCTGGGATTGCAACCAACAATAGATTGTAATCTGCCGTATTTGCATAATTGCTGGCCGTGTCAGATGTCACGATTGTACAGGTTAAAAGTTCCACGAATTGCCTCTTTTGACACTTGAATTCGTCTTCGGCTTCTAAAAGGAAGTAATTAAGCTTCTTTAAGTACTTTTGAATCGAAAGAGATATATTAACACATGTTAACAGGGATGATCATGCATGTTACTGACTACCACGATCAACGGGAGGGCGCCGTCGTCTTGTAACTAGGGAACTTAAGATGGAGACATTTTCGGGGCGACGGCGACCGGACTGGCAGAGAAAGCCTGGCACTGAGGCAGCCGTCGCTTCCCGTCAAAAATCGAACATTAAGATCGCAGTGAACTCAGAAGGACGGCGCCATTAATTAGAAGAATACCGAAGAGGAAAATATGGCTTCACATAGAGACTTCAGAGAATAAATATTTGCTAGCAGACAAAATGTATCGGATGAAGAGTTTTGTGGGAAAAATCCCGATTTTCCTCGGGACAGTTACGATCCGTTCACGCTAAAAAACATGCGGGATGCAGCTGAGGAAAAAAAAAAAGATCTCCACAGGCTTGCCGAAGCCTTGCAAATTCCAGAAACATTAAAATGCTACCAAGGAACCGTATTCTTAGTTTGGTATTGAAATAATTCCCGGGAAATACTTGCATGCAACAACAACAACAACGGCAACAACTTTATTTCAGTATTCCCACGTTAGTACATGGTATTACCTACTATTCTATATAATTTTCAATGCGTTTCATTTATACGATATTCTAACGAAAAGAGCGAACTAAAACACACAATTAAAATATCGGAGTTCATATTTTTTGTCTGGATACTTTTATTTGGCTCGTAAGACAATTTTGTCCATGTCAAGCTCACTTACGGTTGGCTGTTTGCCAAGTTGGATCTTGACCCTGTGACATGAAAACATAGAAACATTCAAAGATGTAAGTTTAGATAACAGAGCTTGAAAATCGAGCTTGAAATGTGCCTCAAAGAAAACAAGGACAATTTAAGAACGATAATCTGCAAAATTTTGGTTGCTAAACGCAACAAACCTGATTGCAATGAAAGTAAAATACTCACGTTTTCGCCACAACGCCAAACAGACCAGTTTCACGTCGCCGACGGGACCACGACGGCAAACACGAGCATGCGCAATATCCAACAAATGATGATGTCACGTTCGGTTGAAGTTGCCGTCGCCCCGAAAACGTCGCTATCTTAAGTTCCCTACTACCTGCACTGAACAGTAAACAATGCTTTTAACGGAATTCTCTAGATCAGAAGTTGATCCAAGCTCTCTAAGTAATGAAAATAAATATCACTACCCCGGGATTCAAAACATGTACAACAAAGGCAACGTAGAATTTTAAGTCCCTTCCGCAATTTCAGAGTTTATACTACTAAATGAGAAATTTCTGCAATTTGATTGGCTTAGAGCAGTGGTATTTCAGCTTAATTTGAAATACCTACGTGTGAAAATTACAAACGCTTAGCAGGTAGTAGTATAAACAAATAATAACATAATTTGTACGTGATATTTGGCATAAATACCACGTGTGAAATTTCAAAATCGTCTCAAAGTTCACTCGCCTAACGGCTCTTGAAATTACGTATAACAATTTCGAAATATCACTCGTGGTATTTCTGTCAAATACCACTACAAATCATGCTATTACCTATACGAATTTCACCGCGGTGCATAAATTATTGTAATAATCAGGCGGTTCAAGAAACGTTTGACGTACAACAAAAACAAGTCATTTACCGTTTTATCTGTTCTCGGTAAATAACAAGCTTACCTTTACTTCAGATTCTTGATGGAATGAGTCTATCTAGCCAGCTGAAGTTATGCTTTTTTGTTAATTTTTACAATCAAATCATAGCGTGATTTGTCATATAATGTTATGGTCACGTGGCTAAGTAACTCGTCGGCGGCCAAAATCTTTGTGATAAACGAAATCTTCTGTTTGAGTGTTTTTCGCTAGAAAAAAATACCCTAATTGCATGATTGTTTCCTCCTTAAATTGCACAAAATGCGTATCAAACCGAGAAAATTTGTATTGGTAATGCATCATTATTTTCACGACGTGAACTCCGCCCTTCCATATTTTCAGGCCCGGCCAGCATAGAGGGCGAGAGGGTGGGGGCAGTGGGATACCAATATAGCTAAAACTTGTAAAACATTTGATGCCAAATACCTGAAATTACCTTGAAAAAGAATGCTATATACCTAAAAAAGGTTTTTCAGGACTGAGACACACCGTCCTACCTTTTTTATTTATCAAAAAACTACAATAGTATTAGCGTCCAAGGACAAGAAGCGTGCCACTAGGGGTGGGATATTAGGCGACATGCTCCCCCAGAAACGCCATTTCTAGTGTTCTGAGAGAACAATTTAAGTAAAAATGTTTGGTAAATCGATAGTTATTTTTCATGCGTGTTTTCAAACACCGAAGAATACTGTGAACAGTGAATATTAAACAATTGAAAAAATAAATAAAATAAATCGATAAATGATGTTTAATCACAGGTTGACAAGGGCCCGCCTTTTGCAAATATTTCCATAGTGCTCATACAGAGCTCACCGCGCCTGTCCTCAAGTCTAGCGACTTAAGCAAAGTGTAAAGCTTCAAAGGTATGTTATCCTTAAAGCTCGCATTTGGACCTGCTCTATTTTACCAGGCAGATGGTCAGGAAGGGCGTCATATCAAGGCACGCAACTCTAGGACGGAACGTAAAAAAGCGACGCAGATAGCAGCAAGGTCCACTACACCTGACTGGCGCCACCTCTGCATATAACACGGCTAATGTGCGGATGCTTAGCCTTGGATACAATCATACAGATGAGCTCAAGCCATTCAGCGGCGGCGGAGCAGAATAAAAAGTGTGGGGGGGCGGGGACTGAAAATAGAATTGGACATTCCATTTCCCCCTTCCCCCTCCCCCCAATAAACACCTGTTCCAGGCGTTCGGATAGTGGAGTAGGGCGTGGTCCCCACGATACGATCTGAACACCTGGAACATGCTAACAACATTTTAGACCCGTCGGATGCTTTGGTGCTGCCGACAACAAAAACTACATAGGATTGCCTTCTATAGGGCGTGGGGGAGGGAGGAAGAGCGGGTAAAACAAATGAAATGTCAAAATCGAACCGGTTACGTACCTTTTTTCTTGTTTTAAGAAGACGACTCGACGTTTACTTGAACTCTCTAAAATAGTCCTAATGAGTTGACCGTGGTACAATAATTAAAGGAGGCTATTTATTATTCTACAAAAGTGAATATTTCAGAGTTTCCTGGATAACCAGACCTAGAGCCTTGTGGGAACGAACTGTTTTGAGTACTTGTCGATCAATTCGTAAAGGAGGTAGCTGAGGGTCTCTTTAAGAAACACCCATGGCTCTTTACACTTTTTAGCATCGAGCTTCATTAAGAATAAGTTTGGGACTTCCACGCAGATGGAAATTGACCGTGTCACTTCTTAATTTTTCTTGGGGTTAGGTGGCCGATCAGTTCCTGTAATAAGCACTGGAATATATTCTTCAAATATTTTGACACACTGAAAGCCACTTGAACTGGAAGAACGGTACCTTATATACGCTTCATTAATTAATATTTTTGCAATTCCGGAGAAATCGGGATCATTAGACAGTTTGCTGAGAAACAACACACCCAGATAAACTTTATAACTTCCGGTCCACTGCAAGTCGGTCACGAGTCTGATCCGGCAGATTCCTTCTTTTGCCAGCCCATGCGAACTTTTGGTGAGCATATTTCGATCACTGTGACAACGTGCATTTACATAAAAAAAAGTTGTCTAAATATCAAAAATTTAGGGAAAAAAAATAATTTATCTCCTTATTGTGACACTTAAATTCGGTAACCCTGAATAAAATTGAGCCCGGATACCTGAAAATCCAAAACCCCCGGGCAAGCCTGTCCTTTAGAACGTCAAAATCACGTAACCGATATGCCAACAAGATGTCACATTAAAATACTCTCCGTGCAAATTTCAGGACTCTCTGTAGGTGCTTTTTTTAAAGACTATTGCATCCGTTCTTTGAAAACGTTTTTGTCGTACTATTTTCGCCTCTTATGTGCGACATTCTAAGTTGGCAGCATAAGGGATTAGAGACCAGGCATCACAGGCCACCCCACCAGGTTCCTAATCATAATTGTTGCACATGCGATTCACTTCTTTAAGTAACAAACTTGCAAAAAAAAGGAATCAAATTTTGCTCTAAACATTATGCTTTGCCAAGCCCAAGAAAAGAACTCTCATGTGCAACAATTTACAATTAGCGACCTGGCGGGTTGGGACGAAAGGGTTGGTAGGTCACCTCTCTAATCCTTTATACTGTAAGTGAACTTTAAAAAATACACCATATAAGAGGCCAAAATGGTAATTACAAGAAACTGGTTTGAAATGAACGGATAAGAGAGGGTTCAAAAACTGCACCTAAAGCCAGTCTTACACCTTGTTGGGCGGCTGCTTACGTGCTTTTTGAAAACGTTTTAAAGGAAGGGATTAATATAGCCTGCAAAGGAGGCGTATTTTGCTGTGCGATCGATTTGGACTTTCAACTGACCGAGAGTTGGGGCGAGTCAAAAAATGATTCCATGGGAGAGGTTGCCTGCCCCTCCTCACAGTTTCGCGCGTTAAAAAAAGCGTCTGCGCTGCAGGCTATATTTAGGGTGAATAAAGCCGGTGGTACCATGCCGTAAAAAATGACTCATTAGCAGTACGAATTTCTCGGTGTGATACGCATTTTGGGCATTTTAAGGAGGAAAAACTCATGCAATTAGGGAATTTTTTTTTCTGGAGAGCAACGGGAATTTCGTTTATCACAAAGATTTTGCTTCTGGATTTTGGCCGCCGACGAGTTACGTAGCCATGTGACCATAATATTACATGACAAATCACGCTGTGATTTGATTGTGAACATCAACGAAAAGGCATAACTTCAGCTGGCTAGATAGACTTCTTCCATCAAGAATCTGGTGAGCTTCTTATTTACCGCGAACAGATAAAACGGTAAATGACTTGTTTTTGTCTTGCGTCAAACGTTTTCAAACAGCCTGATTATTACAATAATTTCTACACCGCGGTGAAATTCGCTCTGAAATTGCGGAAAGCACTTTTAAAATTCTACGTTGCCTTTGTTGTACATGTTTTGTATTACTAAGAGAGCTTGGATCAGCTTTTGATCTAGAGAATTCTGTTAAAAGCATTGTTTACTGTTCAGTGCAGGTAGTTACAAGTCGACGGCGCCGGGGACGGCGCCCCCCAGTTGATCGTAGTAATCAGTAACATGCATGACCATCCCTGTTAACATGTGTTAATATATCTCTTTCTATTCAAAAGGTACTTAAAGAAGCTTAATTACTTTCTTTAGAGGCCGGAGACGAATTCAAGTGTCAAAAGAGGCAATTTCGTGGAACTTTTAACCTGTGCAATCGTGACATCTGACACCGCCGATACACAAAAACGCAAAATGGCAGATTACAATCTACTGTTGGTTGCAGTCTTAGAAGATACCCACAAGTCTGAGCCTACAAACCAAAACAATAAGCCTAAAACTTTACTATGATATGATTTTTATACCAGATTTGGGCCGCAACTTTTGAGCTATACTCCGTCAAATCTTCCTTACTTTCAGGGTTTGGATTAAGCCTGCAAAATAGGTAGTCTTTGAACCACTGTAACTGGAACATGTTTTGATCAAAGATACTTTTATTTAGGCTGTGAACTATCGAAGGTTAACTAGAAAAACCGAATCGAACAGATTTTTTGTGCGGGCGTTCATTTGTTTGCAACGTGCTTTTCAAAATCCATCAAGTTTAGTCTTTGAAACACTCTCTGACGGGCCGAGACGGACTCAATTCGTTTTTGGCTTGTAGCAAAGGTAAAAATAAGAATTTGAAAACGAAAATAGCGATTTTTGTATAAACCTACTAAAGCCACTTCTCTGACACTAATAAAGAAAACTATTTTTTGTCGCGAAATCGAGTGGACCGCTTTTAGGGAGACTGCCTCTTAAGTGGTAACCTTTGATAGGCGAGGTGATTCAATACTGGATCTTTGTAGGTTATATTTTTCACATGTGAAAAAGCTGTATGACAACCTGATTGGACGTATCGCTCTTTTGACATGTGCAATGTAACACAGAGATATGTCGCGCCGTTTGTTTCAAAATTATTTGTAAACGTATTGTTTAATGTGGTGTGACATATCAAATAAAATGTTCCTGTGATAGCATCAACCAACCATTATTTTTTTTCACCTTGATATCATTTTACGGTTCGTTGTGTAACATTTTCTACCTTAATGTCGTTTTACTACCTTCACATAACATTTTCTACCTTGATATCATTTTATTCCCGTGATGTCACATTTCGACCTTGATATATTTTTAGTGCCGAGATCAAATATTTTCTACCTTGATATCATTTTACTGCCGTGATCAAAGATTTTCTACCTTGATATAATTTTACTACCGTGATGGAACATTTTCTGCCTTGATATATTTTTACTGCCCTAATGCAACATTTTCTACATTGATATCATTTCACTGCCGTGTTGTGACATTCTCTACCTTGACATCATTTTACTGCCGTGATGGAACATTTTCTACCTTGATATCATTTTACTGCCGTGATGCAACATTTTCTACCTTGATATCATTTTACTCCCGTGATGGAACATTTTCTACCTTGATATCATTTTACTGCCGTGATGCAACATTTTTTACCTTGATATCATTTTACTGCCGTGATGCGACATTTTCTATCTTGATATCATTTAACTGCCGCGTGATGTTTCATTTTCGACCTTGATATCTTTGTTCTTCCGCGATGGAACATTTTGCTGCCTTAATATAACTTTACTTCCGTGATCAAGTATTCTCTACCCTGGGTACCAGAGGTTTTTCTGGCGTGTGGCGAAGCCGCGGGTCACTATAAAGATTTGACAGAAACCGGAAACCGCGCTAGAAAAGTCTCTGGCACCCAGGGTAAGCATTCTCTACATTGATATCATTTTACTGCCATGATGTAACATTTCCTACCTTGATATGATTTTAGTACCGTTATGGAACATTAGTGTAATTTTGTTATGTAACATTTTCTACCTCTGATTTGTGTTGCGACATTTCATTTTATCCAGTAACATTTTCTAAGTTGAAGTAAATTAGTTTATACGAGGTGGTCATTTTTGTTGTTATACTTTTTACACTAGTGAGCAGCCGTAAGCAACGTGAGTGTATCTGATTTAATCCGGAAATGTGCAATCTTTAATCTTGGGATTTAAGGCCTTTCCTGTTTTTCATGTCGGGAATGAAAAAATTAGTACTTTTCAATCAATTGAATCTGCAGCTTTTTTTTTAAGATTGCAGCAAACATAAGCGAAAGTTTCGACTGGCATAGTTTCAGCGAATCTGTTGAGGCTTTATGTCGGCAAGTGGAGCATAGGATACAATTATCTGATTCAAACATGTTACAAGATTTTTTATTCAGACTTCTGGCAAAACGAACAGCATGCGAAAGGTTAATCGGAGCTGCTGTTGCCTCTGGAGTAGATACTTCTGTTTCTGAGAATGTTCAAGGAAACGTTAAGCGGCTGAGCAATGTGATACAGCATCTCATTGATGATGTTGAGCGACGGTTACAATCAGTTGACTCTACCGTTTATAGCTCTTCAATATTGTAATGGATTTGGCGACCCCGATCACCTAGTGTAATATCAAGCAAGGAAAGAGATTATTTCGCCTCTTTCTGGACTAAACAATAAAACGATGCCTTACAATAGAAAGGCTAAGTGTACGTCCACTACATCAACAAAGCTTAATTATTAGCTATTATTCTCTAATTTTTTTAACGTTCAAACTTTTACGTTAACTATTTTATCCTAACGTCGCAGGCAAACATTGTAAAATACTTATGACCACACCCTCCATTTTATCAAAGGACAAAATGCAAGCCGTTTCATTCTTGTTTTAAAGGCCATTATCTGATCAATCGTGCAGCGAATACCCTCTTGATATTTAGAAAAAACGCGCAGAAAAGTATCAGACTATTTTAATACCATATCCCCTATCCAGCGGGCCCCCTATTAGCTATATTAAGGAGTACACCCCCTCCCCCCAGATCGTATCTTCTCTTATCTCAGAAAGAGCAATACGGCAAAGTAGGTCACTAAACAAACACCAATTGCATTTACTTTCTTTATTTCTATGCGAGTCTAATAACAGGGTTGGAAAAAGGACAAGGGGTTTATTTTAACTTATCTCCTCGGCTATTTTCGAAAGATAACGTATGTGACATGGCACTTGATGCAGTAAGTGCCCTCATTGAGGTACATGTTCGTATAAGAATACCTCACGGTCCCGGCTGGCTAAAGAAGCAAAAGAAAGGCGAGGGAGTATTGAGAGCGTAGACGACCTTTGATCGGGCCGGGGGAGGTCAATGGAAAAGCACCCAGCGTTTTCCTTATTAAAAATTTAAAAAAAAATTAAAACTTTAATAAATACTCCCAAAAATAGGTTTTTCAGTACCTATTTACAAATATAAATGCAAGCTATATCTAACAAGCTAATAATTGTTAAATGCTAACTGTCATTCGATCATTCATTCATTACAAGTTTCAGGGCTTTCTTAAAGGCCTTTACAGTTGTAGCGTTTCTAAGGTCTTCGTCTAACGTGTTCCACAGGGATACGGCTCTATAGGCGAAGGTACGTTGGCCAGTGGCTGACCTGAATAATGGGATTTCGAACTTCACATTATTACGGGTTGTGCGATTATATACAGAAGATTGTTTTTTAAACTTAACACATAGGTATTCAGGAGCTAAATTGCTGGCACACATATAAGCCATAACAGCGTCTCTGAATTTGAGCATCTTGCTAACTGGAAGCCAGTTGAGTTCGTCAAGTAATGGCGTCACGTGGTCATATTTCCGAGCGCCGCAGATAATTTTGCAGGCGAAATTCTGAATAAGTTGCAGCTTTTGAATGTTGTTAGATGAGGTATTAGACCACACGGTCGAACAGTAGAGCATTTTGCTAAAGACAAGAGATGTAATAATTAAAACCAAAGTCTTTCTATCAAAACAATATTTCACGTGGTTGATCTGAACCAGTTTAGTCAAGCAAGAAGAGACTAAGTGGGAGATATGAGTGTCATAGGTCAGGTGTAAATCTATGTATACTCCTAGATCTCTTGCTGATTCGACAGCCATAAGAGTCTTTCCACGAAACAGTAAAATTAACTGAATGTTTATTTATCATTTGCTTGGTTCCTTCCTCCTTCAAAGGTCGATTCACGATCTTAATGATGAGATTTTTCGATGACTTTATTGAAGGGGATGATATCAGAAATAAGAGAAATCTTTACGTGCTGCATGGGGGCTTGGGTCATGGGTGGGCGGGATACCCCCAGGAAAGAGAAAGGGTTCTTGCTGTCTCGGACAGGCGTGTAGATTTCCCGCAAGGGTATCCTAAAGGAAAAGATGGCAGCTCTATTCTAACGATTAACTTAGCTTGAAACGGAAGCCAAAAATTATTTTCATGAAGTCTAACTTTTCTCTAAGGTAGATTTAATTCTCCATCAAGTATACCTGTACATCCTTTCATGTAGAAACGTCACCTCCGGTTCCAAATAACGTGAGCAAGGCAGGCGAAGGCGTTAAAAAGGCGTCAAAGGAGGGCCACTGCCCTTGTCATCAAGGTACAAAATGATATCAAGGTACAAAATGTCACATCACGGCAGTGAAATGATATCAAGGTAGAAAATGTCGCATCACGGCAGTAAAATGATATCAAGGTAGAAAATGTTCCATTACGGGAGTAAAATGATATCAAGGTGGAAAATGTCGCATCACGGTAGTAAAATGATATCAAGGTACAAAATGTTGCATCACGGCAGTAAAATGATATCAAGGTAGAAAATGTTGCATCACGGCAGTGAAATGATATCAAGGTAGAAAATGTGGCATCACGGCAGTAAAATGATATCAGGGTAGAAAATGTTGCATCACGGCAGTAAAATGATATCAAGGTACAAAATGTCGCATCACGGCAGTAAAATGATATCAAGGTAGAAAATGTTTCATCACGGTAGTAAAATGATATCAAGGTAGAAAATGTTTGATCACGGTAGTAAAAAGATATCAAGGTAGAAAGTGTTATGTCATGGTAGTAAAACGATATTAAGGTAGAAAATGTTACATCACGAACCGTAAAATGATATCAAGGTGAAAAATAACAATGGTCGGTTGATGCTATCACAGGAACGTTTCACTGGATATGTCACACCACATTAAACAATACGTTTACAAATAATTTTGAAACAAACGGCGCGCCATACAGAGAGAATTATATTTGCAACGTTTAATTATGAAATTCCCTCTGTAATACTAGACATACGTGTCTCGCGAAACCTCGCGATTTTCCAAGTTAAGCCCTGACTCAGCGGGGAGTGGGTGGTTAGGAACTGGATGGGTCACGAAAAACTAATACTTCACTCTCTCTTTTTGGTCTTGGTTTGTTTAATTTTCGTATTTTATGTTTAAATGCGTATAGCAAAGCTTATTTTGCATCAGTGTATTCACACTCAGTGATCTTGGTGTTTTAAGCAATCTGATTGGTTCGCCATCTCGGACTATTTAACAAGTATTCACCTAAAGCGAGGTTAACGAGGCCAAGTCGAAGGGAGTTAATACTACTTATTCTCGGATTGCACTGTCACGCAATGAAAAATAAAAATGCAAACCATTCATTACAGAAGGACTAGAATCTGGGAAATGAAAAAAGATAAATATACAAAAACCCTTGCCAAGAATCAGGTCTGTGAAATATTTCAAATGCGAGATATTGGGAAAAACGGCTTACCTAAATTTATAAAGCTTTGTATGGAAACGCCATGTTGGTGTCCCTTTCAGGAACACCAATATGGCCGCCGGATACCAACAGAAACATCTGTTTTCGAGTTTTCCTACTAATGCGTGAATTCTTCGCTTGAGGAACTCATAAAGATTACGGTAATATTTATTCTGAGACAAGGAATGTTTAGATTGCAAAATCTCCCAAAATCGGTAATGTTTTTAACCCACATAAGAGCTTTCCCGGCCGCCAGCTAAATGCCGCATCACGCAAAAGCCTGGAAATTCAAGCGTCCTCTCTCGCAAAACGAAGAACCCTTTCCAACCAAAAATTTGTTTATGTGAAGGTGGTTAGGTACTGTAATACCTCGTGAAAGTAGAAACTCAGAAGAATCGATAGCTTCGTAGTTTAATTTTTGGTGACGTCACGTGCAACCCGAGAGTGCGGTCATTACCGGGAAATCTCAGACCGAGGCTTTGATGTAATTGACCGAGCGATAGCGAGGGCAACACATGAAGGCCGTGGTTTGAGAATTCCCTGTAATGACGGAACGGACGAGGTTAATAAGTTTCTTATTATATGGCCTGTTTAACGCTATTCTTAAATTGAATAAAATAAAAAACACCGGAACAAATTTTCAACATCGCGCGTAAGAGGTCATTTGAGGTCGTGAACGAACCTGGCGATGCCATCGAAATTACACGACACAGGCGACGGCGACGGCAGAGAAAACGTCACTTTTAGAATGAATTCGCGTTTATTTTAAATTTTGTCGCGTTTATTCCAATTAGCTGGAAATGTCAAATGTAGGCAAATTTCCCTGGAGTTGATATCTTCGGGACCGCATTCAAATTTAGAAAGAGAAAGAAAAATTCGTCGTCGCCTTTTTACGTCCTCCATAAAACATAAAATTAGGCATTTTCACGGATCGTGAATAAGACACCGCACGAGTACATACGAGTACATACGGGTACACACCGATGACATACGAATACATACGGGTAACATACGAGTCACATACCAGTGCATACGAGCAACACACACGTAACATACGAGTACACACGGGTAAAAAAGGAAAAATAAAGTAAAAAAGTACGACTCGAAGCAGGGACACCAGGCACACTTAACAGGAACACCAACACAAGAAAGAAAGAAGGAGAGAGAGAAAGACAACACAAGAAAGAAAAGAAACGGAAAGAAAAAAAAGAAAGAAGGACGAGGACGAGAAAAGAGGAAAATAGGAAAGAAATAGGATAAAGGAAGGAAAGAACAGAAAGTGTACTCTGGTCCCGTAGTCGAAATGCGTTTGCATGATCAAGATAGAGTGGTTAAGTGGGGTGCGCCCGGCTCTTTTTCTGTCTACTCTTCATATATATGTTTTTCTCAATTTTTGTTATTTCAATTTTCTCGAGGTTTTTCATTACACGAAAGTGGTTGGAAATGGTATTCTTTGTTTGAAGGCGTTAAATTCGCTTGATGGAATAATTCCCAGCTTCGTAACGTGATAGGGTCAACCAACGTGCTTTAATTCATTCTTTCTTTCTCTCTTTGTTTCTCCCTTTCTTGTGTTGGTGTTCCTATTCCTTGTATGCCTGGTGCCCCTGCTTCGAGTCGTACTTTTTTACTTTTTTTTACTTTTTTACCCGTATGTATTCGCATGTTACCCCTATGTTGCTCGTATGTACGCGTATGTGACTCGTATGTTACCCGTATGTACTCCGTATGTATTCGTATGTCATCGGTGTGTACCCGTATGTACTCGTATGTAGTAGTATGTTACTCTTATGTACCCGTGTGGTGTTTTAGTCAAGATCATTTTCACGTCGTAGTTCTACCAAGCTGTTCATTCACGAGCGAACTAAATAAAATGGTGTCCACGGCTATCCAAAGGCAAAATTAGCTGAACTTCTGACTAAAACAGAACGGAAGAAATGCAAGAATACGCAAAACGTATTGCTGCGATTGATGTTATCTACTTTTTGAGGAGAGAAAAAAAACATCTGTTTATATTCCGAAACCGTGCAGAGAAGTAGGCTAAAGTTTTGAAGTAAGGTAAGTTTCTTAAGAACTTAAAATATTTTGAATGAATGATAAATCAATTATTGAGTTCGGCTTTCGTATGATGTGAAAAATTATGCAGATTTCAAGTAAAGAAGACAAAGAATACTTCAGAAAAATGACGCCTTATCTTGGTTGCCCTCCGTAATCTATTCGGTTTTCTCCTATTCTACTGCATTACCATATTTCGGAAAGATTTCAGAGGGCAAACAAGCGCGGTAAATTCTCGTGTGCTACATGGGAATGTGGAGTTGTGCTAAACTCGAGACGATAGGAAATCCCAGAGCAAAAACTTAGCCAGATCTATGACGTAGCTTCAATGTTTACTCAATTTTGCGCCTACGTTAGACAACTTAAAAAAGTTTTCAATGGAAACCAAATTCGGCAATTTTATAGTACACTGATCAATTGCAGCACTGGAATTTTTTAAAGCAAATCTAACGTCGTATTTTGATTTAATCGCTGCTTTTGTGAAAGTAGCCTTAGAAATTAAAAAAAGAGCTCAGCATTGCGTTTTTCTGATTCACATGTTTTCATGCCTTTTTTTTCGAAATCGCGGAAGTCTACTTGCGTTTAGCTGGTTGTAGAGTGTCTAAAGGTTATTTTCAAAACGAATGAGTGACAAAAACTTATTGGAAGGCTCCGAAAGGGAGCAAATTTGTCTGATTAAGTCCAGCCTCCAGTTCATGCATGATTTATACCCTTTTTGTAGAAATTCCAAGATATCGCGAAATTCCTCTTATAGATTTTTGTGAAACTTCGCACAACAGAAGACAAGCACCCAAAGTATAGGTTGCGTGAAGCATTTCCAAAGAAAATGCCAATAAGGGCAGAAATTCGATTTAGAGCTAAAACTGTTGTGACGTCATTGTCACGTGATATTTATTCCAAACGCCCAAATAATAATATCATAATAAAGTTTTGTCTATGTGTAATACACGTGTTATAGTGTTTTTACAATAAAGTTCAATTTGTTTAAGTTTAAGAGATTCAAAGATGGAAGGTGTACCAACAAAGATACTGAGTCGAGCCACCTTAACGCCACCTCGTGTGTACACCTAAATGCAATAACGTCGTAGAAAAATGAGCTTAAAAGCCAAATAGGAATTAATTAGGCTAATTAAGCCTCATTCTCAGGGTGGATTCATTTGCAGCTGCTGCATTTCCCCGCTGGAATTTTTTTGATTGTTTTTCAGCTTTAAAACAATAGCAAATTCCAACAGGCAAATACCAGGTCCATGTGCGGGTGCTGCACGGGGGCGGATCTAGGGGGAGGGTGCAGGAGGTGCGCACCCCCCCCCCCCTTCCCGAGATGACCTGCGGTTTTCTAATACAACTGGTATTCTGCAAAAAAAAAATTTGGTTTATTGGTATTGAAGTAGAGCAAGAGACGAGTCCACCCTCTCCTAAAAAAAATCCTGGATCCGCCCCTGACTGCACATGAATTTGTTAGGCTTATTAGCCCAATTAATTCCTATTTGGCTTTTTCCTTTTTTCATTTTTCTAAGACAACGTTATTGCAATTAGGTATATATACTAAAACAATTATTTCTACCGTCGGATGGAAAACAAACAGCAGATTCCCATACAAACCAGCCTTTAATCCATCGGTGGTGAAGGGGCCAAGTTCATCGTGAGTTTACCTCTGTGTAACATCATTGCTAAGGTAGATGTCAGGGAAATAAACAAGCGTATGACAGTAAAAGGCCGAAATGAAACATACTTTTTCGACACACAAAGCCGAGAGAAGCAAGCACGTCTGCTGGGTGAGACGCAATACAAATGTTCTTTTACCTCAAATTTCGTTCTTAACCTAAAGATAATGGTCCAAATTACTTCCATATTCTCTGTAGAATTCTTCTGCTGTCGAAATTCATCGCCGATAGTATTTCTTGACTGCTAAAACGGTGGCAAAATCAACAGGGCCAAGATTTTTTGATGCGCTTTTCTGCTTAGCAAGTGCAGACACCAGGCTGATGGCCGAGGCGGATAGCACCCTCAAGTATCTGCATAATTCTTCAGATCGTACGAAAGCCGAATCCAATAATTGCTTTATTTTTCATTCAAAATGATTCGTACTTTAAACACAAGCTAAAGCGTGCTTAACTCGATCGCCGTTTAGTTTCCGTCTCTCGGCAAATTCGTGATATAAAGCCATGAAAAAAAAAATATTTCTCGTCCCCTCCCGCTTTATTTTTGGGGCGGCCTTTTAATATTTCCTGTTGGAACCATAGGAACTATAGGCAATACTTTAAACACCAATTATTCTACAATCCTGCGTAACAAAAGTTACTTTTCATGAAAAGAAGCATTTATTATATACTGAGTGCTATATTGACGTTTATAATGCACCCTACCAGGAGCTTACCTATTGAGATTTAGTAAAATGCAACTAGTGGTCTATTATCAATGCTGCGTTCTGATTGGTTGAGCTACTACTAGGCTATATGTTATAGCCCACTAGTAGCCAAAAGCGCCGGCTTTGAAAACCAAAACAGTGGTGGCTGAATCGTGTTTTGCTAGCTAAAGCTGGCTTGTCTCGATATTTTTTACCAACTAGTCGGATTTTACTAAATCAATTATTCCACTCGCCCAAATGGGCCCAATGAGGCCGAAGGCCAAATGAGCTATTGACTCAGAGCCCATTCGGGCTCGAGGAATAATTGTTAAGTATCGTATGACGCATCACGTTGTTTAACTAAATAAACCAATTTTGTTTCATTTATTCATATTTGATAAAAAAAAAACTCTAACGTATTTCTGGGGGAGGGTAATAATTTGCAATGATAGCATTCAGGTGGCAATTATAACAAAGACAGATATAGCAAAAAACGAAAAAAAAAACACCGCCCGCCAAATCTCTTCTTGTTTGTTTGTTTGTTTTCTTTTTTTTTATATAGAAATCTAGCCTGCGAAAACAGACGTTTCTTCTCGCAATCCGGACGAGAAACGTTTGTGTTTTTCTACTCGGCCTAAGCGGATGTTTAGTCTAGCAGATATTCTTCAAATAGCAGTTGTCTTCCGTCGAGTGGTATTTACTCTTAAGAAGTGTTACTAATAATAAGTGGGAGATTTATCATTTTTAATTCCAGGTACGCTTTATAGCTGGACCTTAATTCTGTACGGAACAACCTCGGATCCCCTATCTTTGAACCCACACGTTTCTTCAAGGGAAACTGATACAACTCTTCGACCTTCAGTCCCGCGATCATCATCCCAATCTGGTTGGCGATTTTACTTTGCTTTCTCATTTTTGGCTGGAATTTTCTTTTTTATATCGTCCAACCGTTTGGTCCACGAAATAAGGATTCTTGCTTTTACCTTAGCTTAGTACTATCTTGCCTCCACTGGCATTTCCCATGTCGTCAGAAACCGGGCAGATAGCGACAGCCAAAACTTTTCATTCCACGAATCTTGCCAGAAGTGTTTCGCCCCATGTAAGAGAGTCCAAGACGTGCTTGGATTCTCGATTCCATTTCAGGGATTCCGGATTCCAGGTGTTGCATTCCAGTCTTGAACTTGGATTCTGAATTCCAAAGCCCAGGATTCCGGATTCCACGAGCAAAACTTTTCCGGATTCCGGAATCCAGATTCCCTTACAAGGGGGGAAGTGTTTCCTGATGATATTTTGAGTGTCAGTCAGGATAGGGTTAAAATCAAGCATCAAACTTTTTTAAAAAGGGTGAAACCGACATGAAAGTTTTTTCCTTTGGTGCTTGATTTTAACCCTATCTAGTCTGACATTCAAAATGTCATCAGGAAACACCTTTATTTATAATTTACAGTCCTCACCTCAAATAAAGAATTTTTCCATCAAAAGCGATTTTTGTTACCTACACAATAACCAAAAATCTCAAAGAGATCTCTTACCATCGAGATTCCGAGCAATGTCCAGTAATAATCAAACGGAGGACAAAAGGCGTGACCTTTGTAAGAATTTTCTACTTCAAGCTTCCAAATTTCAAAGTTCA
>BOPM01000219.1:483159-495759 GCA_022179025.1 Porites australiensis
AAAGCGATTTTTGCTACCTACACAATAACCAAAAATCTCAAAGAGATCTCTTACCATCGAGATTCCGAGCAATGTCCAGTAATAATCAAACGGAGGACAAAAGGCGTGACCTTTGTAAGAATTTTCTACTTCAAGCTTCCAAATTTCAAAGTTCAGCTACAGACAGTCAATGGTATACTCGGCAAAATTTATCCTGCTCGTCCAAAAGCGTTGGTTTTTTTTGGCCATTTGTAAGAAACGTAATTTACGGTGTGTCGGTTCCACTTCCACTGAATATAAACAAGTTCATTTCCGTAACCATCTGTCCATGCTTAGCAATGGGAGACCGAACATAGATTTCACAAATAAGTTTTATCGTGATTGAACAAGTTAGAACATTTCAAAACACTGCGCATTTGGGCCAATTATTTCTCACTTGGAAAGCTTACTGGGGCACACAATTGTTTTACACGTAAAGCGCATGGTCGTAACAAAAGGTGTGAATTCCGCTGCAGAAATCGTATTAGTTACAATGACCTGTTTCCCTCAGTATATAGTTACCACACTACACGGGAAAATTCAAGGCGCGATCCATTCTCGGAGACCCAGAGGCAGTCAATCGGGTCGAGAGAAAAGGCAGGACGAAAGTTTTCGAGCACCGGAAAAGAGCTCCTGGGTACTGACTCTTACCGAACTATTTCCAAAAATTCAAGCGGATGCCGGCTCCTGATTGGGCACAAAAAATGCTTTGTGTTATTGTGCCCAATCGGCGAACAGTTTCTCCTGAGTTCTTTTCGTGAGTTCGTACACGACGGCTATTGTTCTCGCCACACTTGCCCGGTTCGTTCGAAATTTCAGCTCTGAGAATTTAAATGCTTGCGAAAAATAGAATTTTAAATGTAGCCCTTCGGGCCACCGTAAGCGACAAGAACATGAAATGTAAACAAAGGAGAAAATCACACCAAAGTTATTTCTAGCCCACCAAAGCTCAAAGAAATGATGGAAATTTCGTATCTAAATAGGTATTGCTGTCTGAAAAGCTAAAAAATTGAAATTGTCCGTCGGAAAATATAAAAGAAAAAAAATCCTGAAAAACCAGCAACTGAGAGTCGCGTCGGGTGACCATTTAATTCTGAACTTGAAAGTAAAAATGCTTCCGGCTGGTCAAGTCCAAAAGCCTTCAAGAACTGTTTTCGAAATGCCCCAATAAACTATCGACAAGCTATGCCAGATGACAGATTTACTTTAGTAAAAATGAACACAACAAGAAGTCGGAATTCATGGTTACAAATTACACTTCTACAAAATGAGTTTTAAACGCAAGTCCTGGATTTTTACAAAGTTACCTTTCAGTGTCCATTTTTTTTCTCGTGATGCAAGGCTCTGGGCTTTGCAGCTCACCTTCATAACCTGACTTAAAAACTAGCAAATAACTGAAATTTCAACATTCCGCAGATTTGTAAAACGGTTAAAGACGTGTAACTTGGTGTCATGTTACGTGTATGGTAATTTGAATAAATTACCCTGGAGCCCCTTCATGCAATCTTGCACGGGGTGACACATGCTATCACCGTTAGCCCTGAAGGCGTGTGGACAAAATGTTATGTAGTTTTTCGACTCTTGTTGATGGCAATTTTTTCATTCGGTGGTAATGGGGAATATCCTTGTGTCTTGTCAATCCGAATTTATCCCCCCTTTTAAATTGCGAACGAGGTGTCTGAATATCCTGGAAGTACATGGCATAACCGTATCAGTGAAAATCCACCGGTTGACAAATAAAAAAAACAACTAATCTCGCGCTGGCAAATGACAGTTGGTTTAATTTCTACTTTGTTATTAGTTTCATTGAATCGCTAGAGTTGACTGAACTGGGAAATAGCTGGAAATACCTTGTTAAGACAAACTAGGGAGGGGCTCGGCACGTGCCCTTCAACGCCCAAGCCTACCTGCACTCGGGTAATTGAATCCAGTGGTTCTTGTTCTCGACTTAGCAAATGCTTGATTGGTGGTGTATTTAAAGGCAGCGAGGATGATACACATTGCGTCATTTCATTAATGACGCTTAAACTGCTTGAGCGGATTTGATTTCGAACGTGGAAAGGTTTCTCGACGCTCAGATTTCACTCATTGTTATTTTTGCAACTCATTAGAGCATAAGTCGCTTGAACGTGTCTGGTTCGGAAAGTATGGTATTTCATGGCATATTTCGATGCTCCTTCGAAAATCTGACAGTCGCCCACAGTGACAAGGATGTATTCACGTCATCCACGAAGTCTGCGATGGCAATCGTGCAGAGTGTGTCTTGTTCAGTCAAAACCTAGTAGCCAGACGTAACACAAAGGTATACTTTCTACAGCACAACGCTGGATGCTATCAGCTTTGCAACAATCCTCGATTCCTCTCCCTGTACGTTTGCAGTCTATGGAAGTCAAAATCATGCGCATCGATTCAGTTGCCCACAGGTCGGTTAGGGAGCTAATTGCAGATTACCTTGGACCCACATTTAAAACTCACGTTCGCAGTTTCGTGAATAAAGGCCATGTTGTCAACAATGCCACTAAATTACCAGCGCTCTCGTTTCACGTGGAGAAATTGCGGTTGTGCTTGTAGCTTGTATGAATGTAGCCTTTGAGCAAGCTCTCCCTTTGGGGAGTCACGAGAAGCCACGTGAGAGCAGCACGCAAAAGAGGAAGCAAGCGCAAGGGGCGGGGAAAGAGAGGAATAATTTTCCTCCTTGCGCAATATAGATCTTCCCAATTTCTTTTAGCGCCGTGTTTCTAAAGGTGCGGCAAAAATTCATGGCGGGTCAGCCAGGAGCTCGAGTGTCATCGACTATAATTAATTGTGGGTGAGTTAGTTTTCTGCCAATGGTATTTCGCTTCGTCTAAGTGAAGCAGAGCCCGCGTAGCAGGCGCTTGAAAGTATTTGGGCGCAAGAAAGAACGGGCGCGCGAGAGGGAAACACGCCGGGAAGTGGAGAGACACGCGTGTCTCCCTCGCGCGCCCTGTTCTTTCTTTAGCCCGCTATCTTCAACCGCCTGCTACGCAGGTTTTAGTGAACAACAATAAATAGTACCTTGCCACATTTGAAGGCAAATCCATCCAAGCAAGTTGACGTCATTTGTACATCATCTATCATCGGCATGATCCTGCTCCCCCAGTGCACGCAATATTGGAGTTATCTTTGATCAGTCCTTTTGTATGGTACCTCATGTCAATGCAGTCTGTCAATCGTCCTTTTTCCATCTTCGTAACATTGGTTTCATACGCAAATATCTTACTTATGATGCTGGAAAGATCATTATTCATGCCTTCGTAGTTTCTAAACTTGATTATTGTAATTCTTTATTGTACGGCCTACCATCCTATCTTATTCGGAAGCTTCAACATGTTCAAAATTCTGCTGCTCGCCTTGTCAACCAGTGTCCAAGATTTTGCCATATTACTCCAGTCCTGAGGGATCTTCACTGGCTCCCTGTCTCTTTCGTATTAAATTTAAAATTATGTTAATTACTTACAAAGTACTACATGATCGAGCTCCAATCTATGTACGGGAACTCCTTCAATTGTATACACCCAGCCGCAATCTTAGATCCTCTAATAGAAATTTATTAGTTAAACCCTAGGTGAATAGTGGCTAAATATTTACCGAGCCGCGAAAGCCACTATTCACCGAGATTGAAAAGAATAATTGTTTTAGTATATACACACGAAGTGATTTCAACAAAATCAGAGAGGAAACCATTAAAAAATACGATTTGATTGACAGATCAAATCACCGGTAAGTTTAAAAATAGATCTTTGCAGAATTTTCAATCATGGCAATTCACAAGGTTATCATTTTGCAAACAACAGCGTAATGGCTTAAATGGAACTGCTAAAAGTTTGAACTGTTTCCTTACCTGAGAAGAAAAGTAGAGCTTTGTTGTTTTCTGTTGACTCACCAAGTTCATAGCCAAAAGGGTTTGTTGTGTCGTTCTTCGCATGAAGTACTGACAAAATTGGCTGCTCGGTTGCTCGAGGTAAGACATTGTCTTCCCGTATCATTCTTTTTCCTGTTTACTTGAAACGTAGAATTTCCTTTTAAATTTGTTTGTCATAAATAAACTCCGATTTTTGAGCCAAAATTTTCTTGTTAGAAAACGCTGAGTTCACGAAACGGCTTCTTCTACGCGAATACACGGGAGTTGTAAACAATCCATCGAGCACAAAAGTCAGCTACAGTAAATTGAAAAATGCCGTATTGAATCCTTCCAAATCTTTTCTTCCTTTAAAAAAAGTCAGCCGTAGGATTCTGTCGACTTTTGAAAGATCGTTCTCTAAAAAAATGGGAAAAACACCGAGCTCACATTATCCACTCGCTAGGAGGTGAATATTGTTGAATAGTCAGTGATAGCGAGCTAATCAGAATGCTTAAATCACCAAGATCACTGAGTGTGTATATACTAAATATATATATCTTCTTCAGCGCACTTCCCGAGTGCGGGTGGGTTATAGGTCTTCGTGCCAAGCCCCTCCCTAGTTTCTTTCAAGGTACAACTATTTCCCTGTTCAACACTTGCGATCTTCTTATTCAATGAAACTAAAACAAAGTAAAAAATAAATCAAATGTCATTCACCAGCGCGAGATAATAGAACTTATTTTTTTATTTGTCCAACGATGGATCTTCATTGATGCAGTTATGCCATGTACTTCCAGAAGACTGAGACGCCTCGTTCGTAGGTTAAAAGGAGGGATAAATTCGGATTGACAAGGATATTCCCCACTAACACCAAATGCAAAAGTTGCCATCAACGAGTGTCGAAAAACTACACAACAATTTGTCCACACGCCTTCAGGGCTAAAGGTGATAGCATGTGTCACGTGTACCCTGTGGAAGGTTGCGTGAAGGGGCTCCAGGGTAATTTATTCCAAATTACTATACACGTAACATGACACCAAGTTACACTTCTCTTTTAGGAAACAACTTAAGGCCGCAACCTTTTTACAAATCCGCGGAATGTTAAAATTTCAGTTATTTGCTATTTTTTAAGTCATGTTATGAAGGTGAGCGGCAGAGCCTTGCATCACGAGAAAAAAAGATGGACACTGAAACGTAACTTTGTAAAAATCCAAGACTTGCGTTTAAAACTCATCTTGTAGAAGTGTCATTTGCAATCATGATTCTGACTTCTTGTTACTTTCATTTTTACTAAAGTAAATCTATCTTCTGGCATAGTTTGTCAATAGTTTATTGGGGCATTTTGAAAACAGTTCTTGAAGGCTTTTGGACTTGACCAGCCGGAAGCATTTTTACTTTCATGTTCAGAATTAAATGGTCACCCGACACGATTCTCAGTTGCTCGTTTTTCAGGATTTTTTTTCTTTTTATATTGTTCGACGGACAATTTCGTCTTTTTAGCTTTTAAGACAGCAATACCTATTTAGATACCGAAATTACCATCATTTCTTTGCGCTTTGGTGGGCTAGAAATAACTTTGGTGCGATTTTAATGATAATAATTTATGAACTTATTGTGCGCAACTTAACATGAGAATGAGCAACTGCGCATTACAACTGCATTACCTTAAAAGAAACAAACAAAAGGTAATGCATTTAAAAGAATAACAATAAAAACAATATATATGTATGCAAGTAAGAACTGAATATAAAATTGATCACCAATATACAGTTCTAAAAAGATAAGTCTTAATATGCGCCTTCAAAATGTTCACATTATTAATCGCACGAAGTTCTTTTGGAAGAGAGTTCCAGAGCGTTGGCGCTGCTACTATAAAAGCTGTATCACCTAACGTAGTCTTCGATCGAACAGCTGGCATAGAAAGTAAAATACTACCTGAAGACCTAAGGTTATATAAAGACGAGTTAAATGTTAGTAAATCGCATAGATATTTAGGAGCAATGCCGTGAATTGCTTTGAGCGTAATAAGCAGTATCTTAAATTGTATCCTGGCTTTAACAGGAAGCCAATGCAGACCACGAGGAATGGGTGAGATGTGGCAAAACCTAGGCTCACTACAAACTAGCCTGGCTGAGGCGTTCAAAACTCTCGGCAATTTGCTAAGCTGGTAGTTGGGCAGCCCATACAAAAGACAGTTGCAATAATCAACACGAGATGTAGAAAATGCATGGACAAGCATTTCTGTTGATTCTCGAGACAAATACTTACGAATGCATTTGATATTATGCAAATGGTAAAAGGCAACACCACATAACTCGCTAATATGAGTTGACATAATGAGCTGCTCATCAAACGATGAGCCTAGGTTTCTAGTTGCTGTTACAGGACAAACATCAGTCGACCCAACCCTAATGCAATTAATGTTAACCTTTGCCAGCTGCTGCCTGTTACCTATAATTAAAAATTCTGTTTTACCATCGTTTAACATAAGATTATCGGAAATCGTCGAACCCCTAACATCACTGATACAGTCATGGACTTGATGGCAAAATCAGCATCCGCAGATCGATTGGGGCTGAATGATACATACAACTGTGTATCTTCCGCGTAGCAGTGAACTTGTGGGAAAAGCAAGGGGCCCAAACATGATCCTTGAGGAACACCTTGTTTTAAAGGAAAATGATCGCAGAGACTACCATTTACAGAGACACGCTGGAACCGGTCAGATAGATACGATTTAAACCAGGCAAACGCATTCTCAGCTATTCTCAAATCAGACTCAAGACGACCAATTAGCTTATCATGATGTATCGTGTCAAAAGCTGCACTTAAATCTAATAATACGAGCAAGGTGACATGTTGCTCGTTCATACACATCAAAATATCATTCTTCACTTTAAGTAAGGCCGTCTCCGTGCTGTGGTGCTGTTTATACGCCGATTGAAGCTGAAAATGTAAATTGTTGGCAGTGAGATGCTCCATAAACTGCTCAACCCCAGCCCTCTCTGACAATTTAGAAATATAAGAGAGGTTACTGACTGGACGGAAATTTTTGAGCGCAAAGTCCAAACTAGGCTTCTTGAGGGATAGCAACACAAGCGCCTCTTTCCAGGCCTCAGCGAATCGACCGGTGTCAAAAGAGAGGTTGATCAGCTTAGTGATAACTGGCAATAGAACATCCAGCAACTTGACAACAATCGGAGCGGGAATGGGGTCGAGTTGACAAGATTTACCCGCTGCTTTACTAATCAACATGCGCTTTTGTTCTTGAGAGAGTCCTAAAAGCGGTAAACTGTTCTTTCAAGCATGTAACGTCAGTAGCAGGTAAAGATGGTACGGGCGATGTAGAAAAATTAGCCAAAGGCGTGTTTATATTCTCAGTCTTCCGCGCAAAGAAATTTCCAAAATCATTGGCAAGCTGAACAGTGTCAACACGAGGAAACGATGCAGTGTTGGTGTCACACAACAAGGACTTTGTAACATTAACCAGCTTTCTCTGATCAGAATCTTTCTTATTATTAATATGGATATTAAAGTCACCCGTAATGATGAGCGGTTCTGGTGTAGAATGATACTCTCCATGGATGAAGCAAAGTCATCAAAACAACGTTTTCAGAGATACCGGATGCAGATTTGAGTAGGGTGGACGATAGATAGTTGACAACCTAGCGCGAAACGAGTTGGTACTTAAGCTCCATTCCGAGAACTCGAAAGAGGATTTCTCACCCGCATCAATTTTTGACACATCAGTGTTTTCTCTGAACAGCAAACCCATACAACCACCCTTGCGGCCAGACCGATTATGATGTAGAACCTTGTGTGTCTGAGGTGGAATAAACCCCAGTTTTGCCGCAGTGTCATGTCTTGGTGAAAGCAAACAGATCCAGGCCCGTAGCAGGGGGAGGGGCAGGGGGGCTCGAGCCCCCCCCCCCCCCCTTCCCCCGAAAAAAATGTTCAGACTTGAATTCAATTCTGCTACAAAAGTGGAATTTTTCTACTAAAATGGACAGCTGTCAATGGAAGCTAAAGTTTCAAAGTATTGTCGATCAAAGTAAGGTTATGTACTGTTGTTCCTCTGTGCAATTTGGAATTGTGTAAATGAACGAAATCGTATTTTTGCTCTACCAAAAACATCCAACAACTTTAAAATATCTCAGTATTAAGCATCAAAATAGTCAGAAGCAAAATGGATCGAAATGCACTAATGACAATCCCTGAACTTGACCTCTTGAACTTTATTGGTTTCCTAAGAGGTCCGCCAGTGTAAAATATACTACTGTACTAGAGTAAAACTTAGGTTTTTGCACGTTTATGTTGAAAGTCTTACAATGTCTTCGCAAGAGCCGCCGAAAAAGAAATCCAAACAAGTCGAAAATAAGCAGGGAACACTTTTATCGTGGGTAAAACTATGCACTAGTGACAAAGAGTCTGGTGTAGTCGAAGAAACAATCCGAATCAAAGAACAACCCGGAAGGTATTGTAGACAAATGTAGTGATCTGACATGTACTGAGAAGTATGCTTTAACCGAGGGACCGAAGCGAGGCGGGGGGAGTTAATGTGGGCCACACGCTCAGCCCCCCAGTCATTTTATGCTTGCTACGGGCCTGAGATCAGCCCCCGATGTATAGATATAATCCAAAAGGTCAGCCGACTTCGACTTAACTGAGCGAACATTTACTGAACATAACACCAGGGGTGAAAAGGAAGATTCTGGAACAACAGCTGAGTCCTTTCTCCTTTCAACATAGGTTAAATGATGCAGATTCACACCTTAGCAGGACAATGAGCGTGAACGAAAAGGAAAGGATAAATTTGCATAGCGTTGGATTCTTCTTTTCCGACCTCCTCTTCGACCTCTAAATTTAAAACTGCCGCATTGCTTGAGAATAAAGAGGGTTGTAAACGTAGGGAAACAGTAATGCTGTCGATATTCCAGAAGGTGATGACGAGTATACAGTAAAGTTAACGTTGATCTTGGCAGGTCAGCTAGCAAGTGATACTCAACATTAGATCGCTCGCCCCGGGTTAATTTCAACATCAATAAAAATAGTGATCTCAACTGGAAGATCATGACCAGGAACAGCGAGAGTCGTATTTCCACGCTTCCTCCAATTTATAGCAGCAACTCCTAATTTGTGATGACCAATCGTGGTAAGCAACAATCGTGATAAACCACGCTGAAATCAAACAACGGCCAAGAAATTGACATCACGATCAGGAACCCTAATTCGTAGAACCACAGGAGAAAGCATATTGTTTAACGAATGATCCCGAGTGGTTTTTGAAGCAAACCAAACATACTGGAGCACATAGATTGAAAGAAAACCTAGAGCAATTCGCCTTACTATTTTCTCCTTTGTTTACACCCTTTTCGCTTTGTTTACATTTCACGTTCTTGTTGCTTACGGTGGCCCGAATTTCTTAAAATGTAAAGCGCTTGAAGATTTCTTAGTATCATTTCTTGAAATAGTTCACCTAAAGGGTTGTTTGGGTGGTATTAGCCAAAATTCGAATTTTTAGAACTGATTTGAGATTCTCGATATTTTCCGACATTGGCCTTAACTGAATATGTTTTTTCTAGATCGTCTGAAGGACATCCTGAAGATTGCTCTACCTTGTACTCTAATACCAGCTTTAGCTGTGTGTGTGATTTGCGTGTGTCGCTATCTATCTAAGAGAAAAAGACGCCGAGAAATAAAGCACAACCAGAATGAACTTATGGAAGTGAACCTGGGGGTAAAACAGCAGGGGATGGAATACCCCACAGCAGGGGTTCCCGTTTAGAAAGTTATTGCTGCGTCCAACGATTTCACATTTTTAGTCTCTAGCCATGGTTTTCCTTGTTAGGGCCTGTTTACAAGCAGGGAGTAGGGCTACCCTTGAAAGAGGGTGAAAAGACAGCTTGCGTTTACAAACAGAATTTCGTCAAGTGTGACCACAGGACTAAACTAAGGATTAAAATCCCTTTGTAACGTCGGAGTTGTTAAGGAAAACTTGAAAATCTCTTTCAATGCGTTGAAAGTCAGGAATTAACGGACGAATAACTTCATCGTATGTAACATTTTGCTCAAAATTTGAAAACTCCATTCAGATTTTCCGGACTACTTGTCACACATGACGGAGAAAGGTTTCCCCGGGTAGGCGCGTTTTCCCCAGCAGAGCGTTAACAGGGCAGTTAGGGTCGGGTGCTGGCGTTGTAAACACGTCGCGTGATAAACGAAGAAATGTGCGAGTGCAAGGGTAACCCTCCCTGTTTGTAAACAGGCCCCTAGAACTAGTTTACAAATACGACGCAAGTGTAAGCGTGAGACGCCGTATTGTGCTTATCATCATGAAAGGTAGTTATCCTTAAAAAGGATTTCCTCTTTTGCGCTCTTTGCTTATGCTTGAGTTGTACGGGTAAACTAGTCCTTAATACCGTCATACATTTACATGACGAGATCAAACTTAAACATGGCTTCTGCCCCATGTACAGCCAAGTTCAGAATTGTTGACAAAAAACTACCAAAGTTGTGGACTGCAACTTGTTGCGTTCGTGTTGAGCACAATGTCAGGTAGTATTTGCGGTTGTACTACAGTCTTTGAAAATAGTCTAACTTTGGAGTCAGAAAGTCCCGTCGTTTTTCATGTTTTGCAATCGCTAACTCGTAGCCTGAAAGAGTCCTAGAATGTGCTGCGACACCAATGTGGTCATCACCGCAAACCCCGCGCAATATCAACCAGCAATGTCGGCTGTTGTGACGTTCGTTTTACACATGTCTCAGCAGAGTCCACTTTCCGTTTATTATGGGAGCGAGAGAGAAGTAGCAGAGTGTACTTTCTGTTTATTGTAAGTGAGAGGAAGTAGCCCATAATAAACGGAAAGTAGACTCTGCTAGCAGAGATTGAAGCCATAGTTTGTTTGACACCAACCAAACACCAACCAAAGACCCGTAGCCCTTTAGGGCGAATGGTCTAACTGTTTTAGTATCACCCAACTAGTCGGACAGAAAAGGCAATAATAAAGTTAGTAAATGCAAGTTGAAGAACTACTTATTTGGGAATAAAACGAAAGAAAGCGTCACGCTCGATTGCGCCAAATTTACATAAATTTAAACTGTCACGTTTTTGAAACACGTGATACAAAAGCGTAGCTTGTGAAAATTGATTCATTCATTTGGATGTGAAGTTGGTGAAAGTCCAACCAAAACTGTTCATAAAAAAAAATCTTTAAAATAGTGAAATGACCCACGATACTTTTATGAACTGCAAAGAAAGCTCAAGTGAACTAGATCAAGTTGGCGATTGATAATTGGGCCAAGTTTTCCACAGTTTGTCGATTTTTTGTTCATCGCATGTAGTTGTTTACGATGGAAACAGAGCAGCCATGAAAGCTGAAAGACTGTAGTAGTTAGGAAAATGGTTATCCTGGGTCAACAAAATTGCATTTCTGGGACAAATAAAATTCCAGAATATGCAAGGGAATTTAAAAATGAATATCTCTTTATAAAAGGGATTAATAAGGAAATGGATAGTTTTGTAAAAAAATATCTTACTGATACTAGTGATCTTTTTGTTTCTAGTTATTCTGATAAAATTAAGTTTTTTATAAAAAAATTTATGAAAGCCCAAGAACTTAATTATCTTAAGGATACTAGTTGTTTTAAATTTAAAGAGTGTGATGTTGAAAATATAGTTTTTTTATTTGAAAGAATGCATTTTGATTTTGAAGAAGATGAAGAATTTGATGAAGGTCATCCTGATGATTTTCTAGGTTATAGAGAATTTTATGAGTTGTTTTGTAAATTTTACGATAAAATAAATTTTGATAGTGATAGTGATAGTGATGGAGTTGATAGTGATGATCTTGAGGATATATTATCTGATAGTGATAGTGATTGATTATGTGTTCTTATAACAATTTTTGTTACAAGACTTTTTATGGTTTAAAAATTATAATATTTATATTTAGAATGATTGAATATTTTAATGAAGATTTAGCTAAAAAGATTAAAGAGGCAAAAGAAACCAATAATTTAGAAAAAGAAAGAATCTTGAAAGGTTTTAGTAGACTTTATTCAATTTGTTTAAATATTAATAAAATAATGAATGATTATGAGGATTGTGAGGAATTTGATGAAATACGTACATTTTTTTCTTATGTATCTCAAATTTTTTGTAATTATATAGATTCATATATTGAAGACAAAAAAATTAGTTTAGAACTTTTAGAAACTATTCTTAACTGCTTAGTATATGAATACGCTTTTTGTGGTTTTTGTATTAATGAAGGAAAAGATTTTTTAATTTTAAGAAAATGTGTTTTGAGAGATGAGGATTTGGATGATGAGATTTTAAATATTCCTGTACCAATTACAAAAACAGATGATTGGTATAATCGCTTAAAGCAAATTAATAGTAGCAGATTATAATAAGATTAAGGATTTTCTTAAAATAATATATAGAGAATATTACACGGTGGCGAGAAGATATGAATTTTATGTTCGAGTGGCAAGAACAATATCTCACGAGTGAGCGCAGCGAACGAGTGAGATATTGCTCTTGCCACGAGAACATAAAATTCATATCTTCGAGCTAACGTGTAATATTCTTTTTATTATATAAACATACTGATGACGGCGTTTTTGATGATTTTCCGAAGATTTCCGACCACCTTCCGAAGATATCCGAAGATTTTTCAAATTGTCCCGAAGACCAGACGAACGTTCCCGAACAATTT